>PVJA010001362.1:25020-129323 GCA_004027025.1 Myocastor coypus | reverse complement strand
TCCCCTTCCCCCTCTCCCTCTCACTCCTCCTCCCCCTCCCTCCGTCCCTCCCTCCATCTCTCTCTCTGTCTCTCACTCTCTCTCTCTCTCCTCTTAGATAAATCTCATGTTTGTCTATTCTAAATCAGATTTTACAACCTGTGAGGGTTCCATTTCAATGTGTAGATTCTATTCTTTTATTTTTGATGAACTTTTCTTACACTACAGTTTACAATACTCAGTCTATCCCATTGCTATTTTCTCTTTTGGAGACTCCATTTATGCAATCAGCCTTTTACTTATTTCTGTTTCTTTTCTGTATTTACCTTCCATAAACCATATTGTGTATTACTTTCCTAAGATTTCCATGACAAATTTATATACATGTGGTGACTTAAAAAAAAAAAGAAAAGAAATACATCTTCTCAGTCCTGCAGACTAGAAGCCCGCAATGTCACTGACGGAGTACGCTCCACCTGAGTGCTGTAGAGAAGATGTGTTTTTCTTCCTTAGAGCTCCTGTGACTCTTACGATGCCTGGCGCTGCTGTGTATGTGCGTCTCTGCCTCTGCCTCTGTCTCTGTCTTTATCTGACCCTTTCCTCTGCACACTGCTCGTGTGTTTTTATGTGAGCTCTGGTCGTAGACCTAGTGCCTCCTAATCCAGTATGGTTTTATCTCAAGATCCTTACTACATATTCAAAGATCCTCTTTCTAAATAAGGTCAAAGCCACACATCTAGGGATTTAGAAGGTGACTATCTCTTTGGAGAGGAATGAAGATCAGCAGAGTACACATGGTATATGTTTTCCTCCCAGTTTTAGAACATCATTTTCATTACAGGTAATTTTAAACTTATAGAAAAATTTCAAGGAAAGGTATAAAATCTCCCATATCCTTTTTACTCAGATTTTCAATTGCTTTTACTGTTTGCTTTATTGCTATTTAATTTTACCTAATCTGTGATAGTGTACATATCCATCAATGACTATAAATAAATTTTCTTCTGAACCATTCAAGAGGAAGTTGCACAAATCATAGTTTAACCTGAAAGTATTCCAGTTTTCAATTTCCTAAGAAAAAGTATATTCTCTTACATAAACATAGTATGTTTATCACCGTCAAGAAACTTAACATTGGCATAACTCTTATAATAACTTCCAATTTTCCACCTTAATGAATAGTGTTCCTTATAGCATGTTACCACTAGAGCAAGATCATGTGTTATATTTAGTTATTATGTCCCTATAATAACCCGCACTTTGTTTTTTTAAATTTTAGCTTATGTATTACTTAGTGACCCTCCTATCCCAGCCTCCCCTGGGCTGGTATGACAGGTGTGTGCCAACACCTTTAGTTTTGGGGCAGCACGGTGTTCCCGGGGCACCAAGGCCAGCACAACACGCAGCACCACGGATCAGACTCGGGTCCTCTGCGCTTGCACTTGCCTGCAGGCTCCGAGACCTCGGAGCTCTCTTCCCAGCCCATCTCCCCAGCACTTTGGACTGGCTCCTTTGCCATAGCACTTTATGACTCTGACGTTGTGAAATGCCCAGGCCATTATAAAAATAGGATAAGCCTCATATTTCCTCAGTTTGATGGTTCTTATCGTTAGATTTCAGCCTCCCTGGTTCCAGCACTGGGGATATCATTTCTGAGAATATTCCTTTTAGAGGCCCACAGCCCATCTAGCTGCCCTTCATCGCCGACATCGACTTACTGAGCAGCTGCTAGTTTTCCCTTCTGGTTTTACTGTTACAGTTAATAATTTTGTTTTCCTTACTGCAGTTAATCTCCCACGTTTATGACCACGTTCCTATAAGGACGAGCTCTCTGTTTGCCCCTTGCCATCTGCCCTCTCCCTCCCTCTTCCTGTCCCTATTCATCCCCCAAATTGATTCATAGATACTTATTCTTCCAAATTTCCCGTTTTTATTTTGCAGTACTGTCCTTAATGTAGTGTTTAAATTGCTCTACATTTGGCCAGCAGGAGTCCCTTCACATTGTCTTCTCTGTCCTTTTAATATGCTCAAAACAGTTTTTTTAAACTTTATGATAACCACATGAACTAAAATAATTTTACATTTCCTTTCCTAGTTGTTGAATCATCCGTTTCCCCGCCTCAGGAAATGTGGCTAGGTTTAATGGAAAATGTAATTATGAAACACAACCGTGGCACTCATTGTGTTCGTGGTTGCCGGGGTATCATCCTGGCTCACAAGCCTTTTCAGCAGATAGAGTTGTGTATGTGCTTGTGTGTGTGTGTGCGTGTGTGTGCGTGCACATGCAATTATACATACTGTTAGAGATAACAACATGTATCTTTAAACATATTTAGAGAATCTGACTATGAATGTATTGGACATCGAAATTCCTTACACTCCAAATGCAGTCAGTCGCAGAGACATTTCTTTGACTTCCCAATTCAATTTATGCTCCCTCCTCGTATGGTGAAAATGCTGGTGTCCAACACCAGCGCACTCTCCCCGCTATACCCGAAATGACCTGACGACGGCATTACGGTCTGGATCTACAATGCCCCCCACCCCGGTCCCCTGTTCAGAGAGAGGCTTTTGCATGGAGACAGAGCGCGGGGCTCCGCGTGCTCTGTGCATCTGCTGAAGAGTTCAGAGCTAGACGTGCTATTCTGATGGAGCCTGGACCACCGACGCGGGTCCCCGGGAAGTGGCCTGAAGACCGCGTCGGCCTGCACAGCTCAGCCCTTAGCTCTCTGCTTCTTAACATCATGGGCGGAAGGCTTTTCCTCTTTCAGATTCTTCAACCTTCCTAGTTCTACTTTAGAGAAAGCCAACCGTGGAAACTGTGGGTCCAAACCTCTCCTCTTTGAAATCGTGAGTGTTCGCGGTTGTGTCTTCGAGAAGCCAAGATGACCAAGGCAGACCATGGCAACCAGGCCGTAATAAATGCCTACGAAAATTTCAGGTTGGGTTTGCTTTTCCTTTCTCTGCCCCTCCGCTGGCCTGGAAAGGGAATTAAATATTGTGGATTTGTTCTTTTGTTTTCTCTCCAGGATGATCTTGTTCTTCGTTTTAAACCTGGCTGTGAACCTGCACTGCCAGCTGGTTTTGTTTGGCTCTCTTCCGGTGTTGCCCAACTTCTTGGTGACTAAGTTGTATTCATAGGATATTTAGAGCACGAACACGGCGGCTGTTACTGTCAGCGGTGCGTTAGTGTCCTTTGCCCATTTTTTAAAAGCTTCACATTCATTAACTGTGCTGACTTTGGCATGTTGCATGCGTGTCTTTCTGCTAAAGACTTATGAATATTCCAACTTTCCTAATGGCGTTTCTTACCATGAAAATAGGTTTTTAAAATGTTGTGAGGGAGCTGGGGAGATACCTCAGTGGTCTAAGCTCCTGCCTGGCAAGCATAAGGGTCCAGGTTCAATGCCTGGTACTGCATGCTGTGCATCATCGAAGCCTAGGCCTTCCATGCCAGCCACTGAAGCAGGGTGTGGTGACACAGGCCTGTAATCCCAGCGGTGGGGAGGCTGAGACAGGAGGATCAGTATGAGTCTGAACTGCATAGTGAGACCCGGTAGCAAATAAATAAACAAATAAATAAATTTATTTATTTATTATTTTTTTTTTTAATTTTTTTTTTTTTTTTTTTTTGTCTTTTTTTTGAGACAGGGTCTCGCTATGCAGTTGAGGCTGGTCCTGTGCTCACTTTTGTAGCCCAGGCTGGTCTCGAACTCGCACCAATCCTCCTGCCTCAGCCTCCCAAGTGCTGGGATTACAGGCGTGAGCCACCACGCCCGGCTTTACAAATAAATAAATTTAAAAGACCATAATAAATAAAACTTTGTGGGACAGAGGTACAATTGAGCGATAGAATGCTTACCCAGCACTTGAGAGGTGCTGAGTTCAAGCCCCAGTCCCTCCCCGAAATTATTGTGCAGCTCAAAGTGATCCGTTTTTATACTACTTTTAGAATTAAGATATAATTACACAACATTTTCTATACTAAAAATATAAAGAAATGTACCTCTGATTTTGCTAGTACTCATAGAAAATGTTTTTAAAATGGATTTCTAACTCACTTGGGGCTTGTTATTTATCCTCTGAGGGGTAGATCTAAGTTGATCGTTCCCAATTTGTAGCTGGCCCAACCTTATTGATTATAAGACTCTCCTTTATAGCCAGGGACCTGTTGCATGCAAGACTTCTGGGTGTGATTCGTTTGCTTTTGTGCCTGGATTCTATGTGTACTTCTGTTCATTCCTCAGGTCCACACTGTTTTTATTATAGACACTTCGTAATATGATTACGCATCTTGCAGCATGAAGGCCTCCGCAGAACGTTCCGCTTGCAGTGCCTTGCTGTCTTCGCACTCTTTTTGTAAATTATGAGTTTAGTCTGAGCTTACCTAGCTAAATAAAAAATTGTCGATATTTTGTCGGAATTACAATAATTTATAAATGGTTAATTTTGTATCGGGCCCGGCGGGATAGCTCAGTGGTCTAAAGCCCCTGCTTAGGAAAGCTTGGGCAGCTTCAGGGACCGTGGTTCTATCCCCGGGACCCCATGCTGCGCCAGCCCTGCCCTCAGGGTGGGCTGAGCCGGCCATAAAAATGAGTGAATAAACAAAGGTTCTGAAACAAGAAAAATAAAATAAAATAAAAAAAAAGAATTCTTTAAAAAAAAAAATTTTGTATGAATTGATTAATGTGTAACAAATGTGTACTTTGAAAGTTACTTCAGGAAGAAATTTTAATTTTTCGAATCTCTAACCAAGAAAAACAATCTTTCCATCTATAGTTTGCTGTATATAGTTTTTACATTTTCAATTTTATTTCTGTTTATTGTTTAAAGTGCAATATTATTTCAATACACAGGTTTTCCATGTATACTATCATATCATCTGTTTCAAAAGATCATTTTCTCCTTTTCTAACTCGTGCCTCTGGCTTCTCTGTCTCCGTGCATGGATTTGCCCTTCTAGTGTCATGCCGAGAAGCAGGAGAGACACTGGCCATTCTTACCTTATTTCTGAAGTTAGCTGACACCCCTGCAGGGTTCTGCTGCTGGCTAGAATGCTGCCCTAAGATATGAGATCTATACCTAGTTTATATCAAATTACATCCAATTTAACCGAATATTCATAAACTAACGTTTTACGAGTTCTTAGTTGACTACAAATATAAATTTTATCATCTTATTAGAGTTTATTTATCTGGTAGTGCCCTTGGAGATTCAACCCAGGGCCCTTGTAGTGCCCTGCGTCACGCGCCACCTTTAGTTCCTAGATGGGGCATCCTCAGTTGCTAGGTTGCCCAGGGTAGGCGTGAAATTGAGATTCTCCTGCTTCAGCCTGCCAGAGCCCTGGAATCACAGGCCTGCACCGCCAGGCCCAGCTTAGTCAAGGATTTTTAATGTTTATTTTTCTTCAGATTAGGTTTTTATGTCTTAATTTTTTTCTCCTTCTTATTCTATTCTTTCCACTAGAGTTCTAGTCCTCGTCCTGCTGTCTTGGCCACCTTGTGTCTGAGTTCTTGTGTTTCTCTTCATAGTTTTCCTTCACAATAGTAATCGGCTCCTTAATGTTGGGAGGATTGGCTTGCAATTTTCATCTGATTAATTACGAAACTCTTTGTTGATTCTCTCTGTCTCTGTCTCTCCCACCCCCCTTCCTTGGTACCAGGAATCAAACTCAGCCCTGTGCCTGTAGGCGGGTGCTGTGTTGCTGAGCAGTATCCTTGGCCTTGATTCTTTTTTTCTTATAGGAATATTATTTTTCTCATTCTTCCCCCCCCGCCCCCCGCAACCAGGGTTCGAGCTCACAACCTTGCACTTGCCAGACAGGCACTTGTGCCACGGAGCTATCACCCCAGACCCTCTTTTCTCATTCTTTTCCTACTTTTAAAACACAAAATTATTGCATGGCTGTGGGATATGTGGATACAGTCTCTATTCGTTTTCTGTTTCTCCTAATTGATCAATTATTCCTTTTAATATACCTAAAACATTACGTTGGAACTGACTTTCTTATCTTCTCTCTATGGTTAGGGCCTCTAGTTCCTTGTTTTACTTTTATGTTTGTGAAAATTTCTGTACCTGAGTTAGCATTTAGGAAATATATGTTTATGTGTAGGTTTATACCTATCATTTTACTTATTTCTGATATTTAATTCTTCATTTTTGTTCCTGTTTTCCTTTTCTGTTTTTTAAACTATACGAACATTTTTAGCTTTCTTTTTTTTTTTTTTTTTTTTTTTTTTTTTTTTTTTTTTTTTTTTTTTTTTTTTTTTTTTTTTTTTTTTTTTTTTTTTTTTTTTTTTTTTTTTTTTTTTTTTTTTTTTTTTTTTTTTTTTTTTTTTTTTTTTTTTTTTTCTTTTTTTTTTGATTTTTGAGACAGGGTCTCACTGTGCAGTTCAGGCTGGCTTTGAGCTCACTTTTGTAGCCCAGGCTGGTCTCGAATTCACAATGATCCTCCTGCCTCAGCCTTTAGCTTTCTCATGTCATTAACTTTGCATGTTTTAAACTCTACCTTAGGAGGAGCGAGGAGGATAGCTCAGAGGAGAAACCTCTGCCTAGCAAGCGTGAAGGCATGAGCTGGGTTCCTGGTACAAAAAAAAAAAAAAAAAAAAATTTGATACCTCATTATATAAGAAGTAAAACAATTTTTTAATTGACTCCTCAATTGATGGCCATTTGGATTTTTTCCCAAGATTTAGCTATTACAAATTATGCTACTACAAACATGGAAGCACGTGTATCTTCTGGGAAGATACCAAGAAGGAGAATAGCTGGACTGAATGGGACCTCGAATCCTTGTTTTTTAAGGAATTTTCATACTGATTTCCATAGCAGTCCCAAGGATGGGTTGTATTTTGGATATGTTGCCTATTGCAGCCTTTGGAGGACCCTAATTTTGGTTGGTGTCAGGCTACAGGTCTCAACCAGCCATTTTTTATTGTGTTTTACTGTCAACTCCATGTAAAGTGTTTCTGCTGCGCTTCTTTGCTCTGGCGCATACATGAACAGGCTAGGATTAGGGAGATAGCCGAGCCCGTCCTCTCTTATTGGCATCTGTAAGATGCTGTGGGGCGTCTGATCCATGTACTGTGCTCCTCCAGGTGAAGCCCAGGAGTTTTTAGCTGATGAAGCCATGGTCCTGCTCTGCTCTCTCCAGGATTCCTTCTGTCTAGCACTTTTCAGTGCTCCAACTTTATCACTGCAGCTCTCCGGCCGTAGACCAGAGGTCTCAGTAGCCCTGCTCCTGTGCACACGCACACGGCCCCAAAATGGCAGGGTACATATTCATTCTTGGACCACAGCTATCTGATCAGAGGAGAGGTTCCCTGTGCTACGGTCTAAATATGTGTGCACCTCTAAGAATTGATGCACTGAAACTTCATCACCAAGGTGGAGCCCTTAGCAGATGATTTGGGCATGGAGACAGAGTTCTTGTGAGTAGATTTAGTGTCCTTATAAAAGAGACCCAAGAGAGATCTTTTACTTGTTCTACCAAGTGAGGACACAGCCGGGAAGTGCTAGCTCTGGGGCTGGAAGGAGAGCTTCAGCAGACACGGACATTCCCGCACCTGGTCTCGGACGTCTCAGCCTTCATACCTAGGAGACATAACTTGCTATTGCTTGCTCACGGCCCTACCTGAGGAATTCTGTTACTTAACGGTCTGGCTGGGCCCCTTCACCACCCTCCCCATTTATGCCAGCTGCAGTTTTGTTCACTGTCACAGGGCTGTCTTGGTGGTGGGATGCAAGAGAATAAAGAAAAGAGAATATGAAAAGCAAAACAAAACCCCTCACCACTCTGTAGGCCTTAGGAGCCCACTCTTTTGCTCTTCTCCTGGAGCTCTCTATTTCCGGTCCCCTACTGGACGATAAAGGAAAAACTGCTCCCTAAACACAATAGATATAAGCTCCCAAATTTGTCTCAACTGTATGGAAATTACTCACTGCAAGTCTTTTTGGATTCCATATTACTCTTTTTGAATTTATCCCACCAGCGTAGAGGAGCAGGGCGATGGGGGCACGAGGGTGAGGACTGGATGGGAGGTCAGAGTGTGTGGGAAATGTGCCCATGGGCTCCTGCACCTCCTGGGGAGCAGCTCACTGTACCTCCTCGTGCGGTGGTCCCTGCTAACGGCTCCATGGAAGAGTTCGTACTTTTCCAGAATGTACCAAAGGACCAACGATACCGTAGACGTGTCACACCAAGCAAAGAGAGACTGACTGAGTACGCTAAATTTTGAGAAGGGAAGACAGTAATAACTACAAAATCAAGGGAAATTTTATTTTACTTTTCTTATAAAAAAAACATTGAAAATATATATAGTATAAAGGAAAAAAGTTTATGGAAATAAGATAGGTCTAGGGAGATAGCTCAGCAGTCTAAGTGCCTGCCTGGTAAGCACAAGGACCTGAGTTTGATCCCCTGTACCACAAGTCGGCCATTGAAAGCATACCTGTAATCCCAGTGCTGCAGAGGCTGAAAATGGGAGGATCATTGTGAGTCTAAGCTGTGTAGTGAGACCCTGTAACACAGAAAGAGAGAGAGAGAGAGAGAGAAAGAGAGAGAGAAGGAAGGAAGGAAGAGAAAGAAGAAAGGAATGAAGGAGAAAGAAAGAAAGAAAGGAAGGAAGGAAGGAAGAAAAGAGGAAAGGAAGATTATAAATAAGATAGACTGAGAACGTACAAGCAAAAGGAAGTAAGGTTCTGAGTGATAAGAAGATGGGGTTACAACCAGACAGAGCCACGGGCCTCGATCACAGAGTGCCGCTGAGGCACTGCTCCCCCAAAACTCAATCCGTGACGGGCACAAATGTGGCCAGGACTTCGCTGAATTCTGGAGTAGGTGGGGCAGCAAAGGACGCGTTAAAAAAAAAAAGGCAAGATGCTCTTTTCAGTAATTATGCGTTGAGAAGCGCAGGTACGTTGGAGCTTACTGTCTGAGGAAAAAGAAAGGCAACCTTGAGAGCCGCGAGAAGAGCTCACGGAGAGGGCAGGCCACGCCCAGCCTGCGCCCCGGCTCTGCAGACCTTTCTCTGCCACAGAAGCTTTTCCTTTTTGCCTGTGTGCTTCACGTGCTTTCCAGGCGGACCTTCAGTCCCCAGCTTGCCGCAGTCGTCTCCCTCTGCTCCAGTACGCGTCCTCGATCCCAGGCGTTTCTGTTTGCTCTGTGGCCTAGGAACACCGGGCCTAGGAAATCCACATGGCCTTTCCAAGCCTGCCTGAACCTCAGGCACGTTCTTTGGAGATACTGTGAGCAGAAAACGCTGTTTCAGGTCACTGGAAGGAAACGAAGAGTAAATTCCGAAGGGGGAACCAGAGCGTTCCTCTTCTGCAGAGCCCCACTACCGAACCCTCTTAGCACCGATTATTAAATTCTTTTGTTTTCCTGTGCAAAGTGCAACCTCACTGGACATCCGTTCTCCTCTGGTATCAAATTTTGAAGTAAAAGCGAAGCACTGCCAAAGCAAAGGAAGAACTATTTTGCACTAATCTTACGTGTGTTGCACAACCACCAGTGGAAAGCTTTGCATTCACAAACAGGTGTGTCCACCCATAAGTATCAGAAATTATGTATGAAAGAAACAGAAATATTGACATGATTAAGAAAATCAACTTTTCCGAGCCGAGCGTGGTGGCGCACGCCTGTAATGCCAGCACTCGGGAGGCTGAGGCAGGAGGACCGGTGTGAGTTCGAAACCAGCCTGGGCTACAAAAGTGAGCTCAAGGCCAGCCTGAACTGCATAGTGAGACCCTGTCTCAAAAAGACCAAAAAAAAAAAAAAATAAAAATAAAAAATCAACTTTTCCAGTGTCTGGAAAGAGCCCACTGTTGAATAGTTTCGCAAAGTCCCAGTGTTGTACACCAAGCGCTTCTCGTCCTCTTTGAATGGATTCTCGAGGCTCCTGAAAGGGACTTTCACCAGCACAGCCCAGGCGCATTCCAGGGAGACCACCCTGTCCATGCAAGAGGTCGTGTCTCCTGCACAGTCGGGGCGGGCAGACAGGGTCATTCTCACGCGGAGTTGTTCCTTTGTCCTTTGCTCCACGTACCGAATTTCATACGAGATGACAAACAGTAAATCCAACATATAATACCAAATGCTCTCTATTCTGTTAAACACTGTACTATATTTTCTTTTACTTTAAAAAAATTAGGATTTTTAAAATGTTTACAATCATAAAAATAGTATATCTTATTTTTATAGCACATTTCCAAAACAATTAACAGCCCAACAGCCCTTGCCGGCTTTTTTTTTTTTTTTTTTTTTTTTTTTCCTGTACCAGGGGATAGAACTCAGGACCTTGCACTTGCCTTGGGAGGCTTTTTGATATTTCCATTTTAAATTTGATCTTCAAAATATAACATGATCCTTGTGAACACTTAGTCACTGTGTCATAGACCTAGAGGCGAGATAGTTCCGAGAGAATTAAAGCTAGGTTGAGAGGCACTTGTGAATTTGTTGAAGAGATTCATCTCCAGAATTGCTTTGCCTTGGTCCAGCAGCATTACCTCCCTTCAATGCTGGCAATACCTAGTGGCTACCTTTTTGGCCCTATTCCTTCATTCCTTCTATTTCTTCATTAAGACGGTTCTCATTTTCACCAGTGAGACTCAGTACTTCAGGATGAATGGGCCAAGTGTTTGGGTAGATGATAGCCCCATTGAAGTTACTCACAGTAATCTTGCTACTTGAGTTTCCTGAGTCCTGGGATTCTAGTATACGCCATCACAGTGGGCTTACAACTTGTAAATGTAGACACTACATGTTCCTATCGCAAGGTGGCGCAACAGAGACTAACACACATTGTCGCATGTTAGCAAACGGAAGGGCTAAGACCCAAAGTCACACAGGCGAGTTCACAGCTCAAGCTACACCAGAGCACACCTTCTAAATGTTTGCTGAAAAGACAGACTCTTTGCACAGTCAGGATATCGTGATTCTATGATATGACCATCTGTGGCACTTTGAGTTTTATTCCAGTTAATGAAAATGAGTTATTTTGTGATACTAAGCATCTTTTACTCATTAGCTGCAGGTTGAAATAAACATGCTACTGCTTGTATAATTATTTAGTCACTTTATTTAATCATCAAAGAAGGTAAAGTCTCTAGTATGACTCAGTCCTTGTGATAAAAACATTCAAAACAACACAGCGAACAGCAACAACAAGCTAAACTCATGTAGTTTCCAGTCTTGTGGGTAGAGTTGAAACTGACATAAAGAAATGACTACCCAAGTAGTAATGGCAATGGACACCCTCACATCCTTGGGAAAATACAGTACATGAATTTTTTTGGAACTTAGGGTTCAACCTACTTTGGATAATCAGAAAATTCTTCCCTGAGGACGTTTCAGCAGATAGCTAGAGAGGGTAGACAGAAAAAAAGTCTTCTAGGCAGAGGGAAATTCTACAGCCACGAAGGCCAGTTAGAGTACAGGGATGGCCGGGGGTGGTGGCACACGCCTGTAATTCCAGCACTCGGGAGGCTGAGGCAGGAGGATCGGTGCGAGTTCGAGACCAGCCTGGGCTACAAAAGTGAGCTCAGGACCAGCCTCAACTGCATAGCGAGACCCTGTCTCAAAAAGACAAAAAAAAAAGAAACAGAGTACGGGGACGGAATTTTTCACTCAGCAGGTATTCATTAAGTTGTGGTTGCTCACCAGGAAACATGCAGAGGGAACAATGTCCATCGTATTCATGAAAATCACTGGTTAGCGAGCAGAGAGACCAATGGGTAGTGAGAAAGGACACAGGGACGCTGCGGCTTTGCTTCACGAGTTTTTGTTATGCTCCTTGTCACTTGTGAGGTTTGCAGTTCTGCTCCTACCTTTGCTTCCTCAGGCCTTGCTCTGACTTCTTAGCAAGCAGTGTGTTTCCCTCAGGGCTGGCAGCGTGCCGGCACATGCCTGTAATTCTGCTCTACAGCACAGCGCGGCAGAGCCCAGGTTTTCATCCAGTTGGCATGGCTGAAGTCTGGTTGGGGCATGGGAGCTGTTGGAATGGTATTTTGACATCCTGCTCACTTCCGTCCAGTTCTGCATTGATTTACTCATGACTTTGGGGTCAGTACGCTCCCCAGGGATAGGGAGATACGACACTTCCTGGGTCAGGAACTCCGTGACTCAGCGCTAGGGGCTTTCTTCCCTGTCCACCTCATTGCTGAAGTCCGAGTACTTGCCTCGCTCTTTACTAACATTCTTCCTGCCCAAGCTGCTCCTCTCTTGCCAAGAGCTTGGCTCATTCACACCACTGCTGTGATTCCTAGCTCGCTTGCTTTTGCCTGGATTTCCAACGCTGTGTGCTGCCTATCACAGTTTCCCAGGCTACAGGAATCTGTATCTGTTCTGGTCCAGGCCGCCCTCGCATGGTAACTGCCTACCGGGAGGGGGGGGGGGAGCAGGGGGGATCTTGCCTTCTCTCAGGTTGCAGCTTTGGGGGTCCCCTGGCTTCCTCTTGTGAGATCGCAGCACTTGAATCTCCACCAGATCAGGTCTAGTTTACTCTGCTGCTGGTCAAACCTAAGTTCTGACATCTTTGTCTTTCTCATGGTATAGGCATCATTGGTGAGGAAAAAATTTAAAAAAAATCTTTCCTTGAACACATATTTAAAGATTATAGGAGCCTAATTAACAGGAACACACACAAATGTATACAAAATAAATTTTTATTTAATTAATTTTGTTTAATTTAATATATTAAAATCACTTCATTATGTAATTAATATAACATGGTCAGATGATATTTTGCTTTCAGGTTTGGTGTGTATTTTATATTTTGCATTTCAATACATATCAGGACTCTGAGAATGTAGTCCATAGGCTCGCTGGGCAGCTGCCACGGTGCTCAGCCGTGGCTCCTAGGGCCAGGCAGGAGCAGCTGCCCGCCGTGCTCAGCCGTGGCTCCTAGGGCCAGGCAGGAGCAGCTGCCCGCCGTGCTCAGCCGTGGCTCCTAGGGCCAGGCAGGAGCAGCTGCCCGCCGTGCTCAGCCGTGGCTCCTAGGGCTAGGCAGGAGCAGCTGCCCACCGAGTTGTGAGAGAGCAAAAGACAAAGCTCCAAGGCACTGGATTGCACCCAGTAGGAATCCACATTCTGACATCTCTGCTTTTTTTTTTACATTATTTGTAACTTTTACATTTCTTTCTAGACTAATTTGGCTACAATGTGCATTTGTTTCATATAATAAAATAACATCATTCTTACATTCATTTGCCAACAGCTATTCGGGATATTCTATATTCTGGCACGGTTCTACCTTCTTGGGTTACAGAGTAACAAACAGAGAAAAACTTTGTTCCAGGTGAATTTTTATCCCAGAAGAATACGACAATAACCTATAATAATAAATGGGTGTATTACATCATTACTAGGAAGTAAGAGTGCTAGGTAAAACAGGGAACTGAGGGTAGCCTAAGGGACCTGGGCGCAGCCTCCATAGGACAGGGAGGACCAGCCTCTGAAGGGGAGGGCATATGCGATGAAGTAAGAGAGTTAACAGCTCCATTTCCAAATTTACCAACAGGGATACAAAAGAATGGGACCAAATCAAGTCCAAACTCCATCGGGACAAACATTAAGTCCTATAGTTCCATGTGCAGCATCTGAGGCAACCTGTACCTAACTGTGAGCCCCAACAGGTTTGGCTGGCTGCCTCCATAGTGCCAAGCTCTCATAGCTTCTCTTTTGGGTTTGCTTTTCTCCCTCCTTAAAGATTTCCTTAGATAATCCATGTGCCAGGCTCTTCCAAACTCTTGGGGGTCTCCATTGCACCTTCTGCTTCACACTTATAGCTCCACACATGGCTCTTTCAGGGACACACTCCCTGCCTCTGAGACCTTCTTCTGAAATCTGAATGGAAGCCTTCCTGACCCCGCATCTCTTGCATTTGCCTAAAATCAGCACCACATGGATGATGCCAGTGTGCAGTAGGCAGGCATAGTTCTCTCTTAGCTGTAGAGGTTAAGTGCCTGGATTGCTGCGCACTCTGAACCTAATTCTGAGGAGCAGTTCTCTGTGCGACCATCATTCTGAAATATGGCATTCCATGACTTCCTCCTCAAAGTATTTCACTTTTGTAATTTTGAGGCTTCCAAAGATAGAGTCTTGCTGCTTCTTCTGCTGCCATCAGACTATAATTTCTATTTTCCTTTTTCTTCTCAGCAATCAAGATATCTTGTGCTCTGTTTTTGCAGTCTAGAGGTATAGTGGAGTTTCCTTTCTGGTCAGCCTCACAGTATTTTAAGTCATTCTATGGGGCTCTTTGCTCTTGATTCTCAACATAAACCTGACTAACAGGCCCCAACTGTAGCCATGCCAACCCCACAACATTAGATTGCCTTGAAATTTCTTCTACCAGATTAACCCGTCTGCTGCCTTTAATCTCAGTTTCAGGAAAAGTCTTTGAATATGAGCAAAATGCAGACAAACCTTCTGCCAAGCCACAACACACGTCTGGAGTCCAGCAGACAATGCAATCATTCTTCCTAGCAGAAACCTCCTGAGCCTGGTCTTTCCCTGCTGGACTTCTACCAGCACTCTGCTCTTCTGAGCTCTGACTAGGATCTTCCATACAGAACAGCCTAACAGTCAAGCTGTACTTTTTCACTTGGCATCTCCAAGCCTTTCCTAACTCTTCCCACAAACTCTTTCCAAAGGCTCCTCATCCACACGGTCAGTCACAGTCACAGAAATACTCCAGCTCCCCATACTAAATTCTGTTTGAGTTACTTTTCACCTTACTGAGAAAAAATACCCAACGCTCAGTGTTAAAGGGGGAAAGATTTGTTTAGTGCACCATTGGTACACACTTCAGTCCATAGTCAACTGGCTCCAAAAAGGAGATATGGCAGAGTGCCAACCATTCATGGTGGCTGAAGATACCAAAAGCAGCTGAAGAGTGGAGAAAGCAAGCCTCTGTGCATTGCTTTTACAGCATTCCTGCTAGCCTGTCCTGGTAGGATATGTGTAGCAACCCCCGCTCCATTCCAGCGATTGATTGAGTGCATCTTCTTTTTTTTTTTTTTTTTTTTTTTTTTTTTTTTTTTTTTTTTTGTCTTTTTGAGACAGGGTCTCGCTATGCAGTTCAGGATGGCCTTGAGCTCACTTTTGTAGCCCAGGCTGGTCTCGAACTTGCACCAATCCTCCTGCCTCAGCCTCCCGAGTGCTGGGATTACAGGCGTGCGCCACCAGGCCCGGCTTGAGTGCATCTTCTTAAGGAACTTAATTGCCATCCAGAGAACATGGTGAAATCAAATTGCTAATTGTTAGGGTTTGTGTGTATTTGTCACCCCCCCCACACACACACAGAAAGCCTCGCGCAGTTATGAGGCAGACTACTAGAGTTTGTGATTAATTTCTGATTCAGTGCTGGGATTATGGGTGTGAATGCTGCTGAGGTTATTGGTGTGCGTGCTACACCTACCCTGGGGCAGAGAGCCTGAATGTAATTTAAGAAAAATAGACTTCCTCTCTCCTCTGTTGCCTCGGTTGCCACCGCTCCCATTTGCTCCTGCTGTCTTGTTCTTTGCCATCGCCATGAACAGCTGCCCTCTGGCCCCCGCCAAGCCTGCCGAATATGGATGAAACCTCCGTTAACTGTGGGTGAAATAAACCTTTCCTTCCTTCATTTGGAGCATCATGTATTTGTTCAGCAATGAGAGGAGAGTAACTGTAACACCAATAATATTTGCTTCATCTAGTTTCATTTCTATAAATATATCTAATAAAGGCTATGTTGTTTTTAGACCAGATAAGTAAAGCTCAGAAACGTATTTATTATTATTATTTTTATGGAGTATTGCAGAGAGACTTTGTACATGATTTACATGGAAATTATGCTGAGTTGTGCTTACTTTTAGTTCAAAACAAGTGCTGTTACATAAAAGTCACTTTTTCTTATTTTTTTCACTTATGTATTTGATACAGCATTTTAGACTTAGGGATCCTCCTGTTTTCAACCTCTCCAGCTCTGAGGCTCAGTGCATCCTGGGGGCAGGGCCAGCATGAAGTGTGAAAGAGGATTAGAATCCTGTTCCTTGCAATTGTCAAACCAGGCACTTAGTGCACTGAGCTATCTCACCAGCCCTTTCTTACTCATTTGTGATGTATCTAATATTTTGCATTAATTCTAAGCCATAAATTTACGTTAAAGTCCATATCTGCATGGTGAATAAAAGTCAAATGACTTTTAAGTCTGTATTTTCAAAATATTGAGGTTCAGTGTTTAACCAACTCTTTCACTGAGTGTCATAACTGTTGTGCTTTAGTTTTCTATAGTTTCTTGAGTACTAGAAGAGCCTAGCACCTTGTACAGAAGGAGAAAAAGGGGTTAAGACCGAAAACCCTTGGGTCCGAATCACCATCCCAAGTCATGACCCCTTTGTGCTTGTGTTCACTTGATGCACATCCAGGAAGACTGGCTCCAGCTGCTGGTCATGTCATTTTCAGGGACAGTAAGCCGTCAGTCCTTCCAGATTTACAGACCTTCAGAGAGTGACTTTGCTCACCTTGACAGCCTCCTCCCCAAGCCTAATGCTCCATGGCTATTTGCTGACTAAAGCAGAGGCACAAATCCCCCAATGCAGGGCAGTATTTCTGCTCCCGTGCTTTCTGGGACAGCTGTTGTTCACCTCATGTTGCACATGAGCTTCTGCCCATGCTCACTCTTGACCACTTTGTCTCTGTGCCTCTTACTGTATCTAAGGGTGCTCCCTAATGAACACTGTATGTAAGAAGTGTTGTATGAGTTTTATTCTCACAGGACCCAGTCAGCCACCACTGGTGCCTACAGCAATGTGAGAAAGCAAGCAATAAAATGAGACACTTGGATGAGACCACTTGCTGCTTGGATGGTGGTGTCAACCCCACTACTGATAGCAGATGAGCTCAGGCAATCCCGGATGGTCCTGGTGATATATACGAAAGAGGAAAAAGTAATTATGAGTGCAGTGGAATGCTATGATGATACTGAGTTCATATAACACTCAAGTAACACACCACGAAAGAGTATGACTAACTTATAGTCAATTGACAGGTAGTGAGCAAATTAATAGGCCTCCTTTTTAATCATAGAAAGGTTCTCTCCTTCCAAGAGGGGTCAGACAAAGATGAATAAGGCATAGGATGCAACTATCAGAGTAGCTGAGCTCAAAGAAGCTTAAGCGCCCAGTCAAAGCAAATCTGCTACAAAAGAATAGCGTGCCAACACATGTAGTGGGAACTTCTGGCTTACTGCTCAAGAAGTCTCAGTTTTCCATATTTCCCTGAAAGTCTCAAGGCTGACAGAACTGGTCAGGTCTTACTATTAAGAGCAACCACTTAACCCCTTCTGCTTGAAGACAGTACTGAGGCGTCTTCGTTACAGGCAGTGGGTGACTCCTCCAAACCTGTTCTCGTATCCATCGCAGCTGCTGCAGAATGGAATAAATTAGCCAGAAAATATTGAGCATGAAAACAAAAGAAAGAGGCAGGGTCCAGAGAGGTGCTAGTGGGCTGATGCTGAGGGTATTTGATCAAAGAAACAGGAACACGAGAATGGACAGAAAGGGGTTCAATTATCCTGAGACAGCTCTGTCAAGCTATGGTATTTGTACCCCACACAGGAGCTCTGAAGATGGCTGGGAATTCTTCACTAGAGTAGGTTCTAGTTCTGGCATGGGAAAAATAATAGATATGCTAAGAGAAGTTGAAATGCCAGAGTTGTTGTGGCAAATATTAGAAGAGATTTATAAATTCAGAAAACTGGGCATGTGGAGTGGATATTTATGCAAGGCCGGAAAGTCTATTTATAAGACCACAAGGAATGCACCCATGGAGGGATGCCAGCATCCCTGGGAAGGGCAGCAGAGCCTCTTCTTGGTGGGACAAGGCTGATGATGGTAGGAGAGAACTGGTCCACTGGTAAGAGTGGCAACGACAGGAGCCAGAATTATTCCCACCAGTGGGGGCAGAAGGTGGCTGAATTCAATCAGCATAAACATCCCAGGGTCAGACTCACAGCTGGGGGAGGGCGATGACCTGGAGACATCATGGTAATGCTAAGCAGAGCACAGTACTGCTAAGTGTAATTCATGACATGAATCAGAAGTCCAGCAAAGAACAACATCCAAAGCAAAAGGAGGAAAGGGTTCTCTAGCTCGGTTTGCCCGTGTCTGACTCCAGGGCAGCATAGCCTGACAGAAGGGCATCACAGAGGAGAAGCGGCTCATGGCAGAGCAGGGCCAGCCACAGTGGGCAATCAGCAAGCAACGAGACAAGCAGCTCCAGCTTTCTTTTTGTCCCTTGTGTTTTATCCAGGGTACTTGCCCTTAGGGCTGGCAACACTCGCCCAGCGCGGAGCAACCTTAATCCTACCCAGAACTATGCCAAATCAACGAGCGGACTGATGTCACAGCGACACAGCCTTCTGCCCAGAATTCCACACTCTTTATCCAGCCACCTCTGAAAACCCCCTCCTATGACCACGTGCGGCTTTGGGGCATATTTAGGCACAGCCATGACCACACCAAATAAGTGAACAACCATCGAGGATTGTGTTCGGCTCACGCTATCAGGACAAAGGCTGGAGGAATGATTCACGAGAATGGAGCACCGGTTCTCCAAGATGCCTGCCCTAGTCACCAGCAGACCCTTGGCTCAGAGCTACCCTTTGAACCAGAAACCAAATGACTGAAGAGTAGGCCGGGCACCTGGGCACAAGTGTGGGCTCTGTGCTGCCATCTCCCAGGCTGCAGAGGTGCTCCACTCTGATACCGTGAGCCTCTGCACCTCCTTAGGCTGGTGCCACCGCGCTCACTGCACCCCAAGCTATTGATTTCAGCTCGAAGAAGCTACACAGAGAGAATGAAAGCTGGTGGAACTTAGCAGGCTGACGCCCCAAGACACATCACCCGGAGAGTCTCTCAGTACAAAGCCGCCCTATAAGACTGAGAGTAAGAAGCGAGCCACGAGGTGCACGCACACATCAAGATAGCATGCAAGAGCTGTGGAGAATGAAGCAAGGTGAGGCCACTAAAGGCGTCAACACCTGTCTAGAAGAAGGTCCCACAGAACAATAAATAAACGGAAGACCTGAGGAAGAACACAAAGTAACAGCTCTACGGAAATCTAAGGAGGTACATGAAAATTTAGGCAATTCAAGGAAATTGACAGAATAATTCATGATGTGCATGAAAAGTTCAGCAAACAGCAGAGACAAAAAGAAAACAAAACAAAACAGCACTTGCAAGTTAAACAACTCAGTAAAAGTAAGAAAACCTATGGCTGACAGCATCACCAGATGAGTAGATCAAGCAGAACAAAGCATTCTAGAACTTAAAGATGGGCTTTTGAACAACCCAGGCAGGCAGAGGGCAGAGAAAGAATGAAGGAGGCCATCGAGATTTATAGGACCTGTTAGTAAGCAAACAAATATTTTTTTTTATAGCATCAGAGGAAAAAGGCATAGAAAAATTATACTATGAAATTGCTGAAACTCTTTTAAATCTTGGGTATGATGCAGACCTCGAGACACAAAAGGATCAGAGGACCCCGAAGAGAGTTGGTAGAGAAAATTCCTCTTTGTGGCATATGATAGTCCAGCTGGCAAAAGACCGAGAGGGAGCTCTCAAACAGCAAAAGTGTTAAGTCGCTTTTAAAGGAAGCCTCGATAAACCCAAAGCGGCAGACTTCTCAGAGAAACCTTGCAAAGAGAATGGGATGACATAAAGTTAACAGCAGAAATAATCAAAACTTAGCAAAGCTGAGTTTATATCCTTCAGAAATAGAGCCTTGCTTGTTTTTTTGAAGCTTGTGTTCAGTTTCTTTAAATGACTGGATGTGTGTACAGGCTTTTTTGGTCAAGAAGTTTGACCAACTTAGTAGCTTTATTTTTTGAATTTTTAAAAGCATTTATATTGACAATTGATGATATTTCTGGTTCTTTGGATTGATATAAATCTGTCTGAACTATGTTATTTTATCCTTTGAGATTTATTTTTATATTAATTTTAGTTGTTTCATTACCAGCAGAAGTGATTTTTTTCATTAAAAAATTATATTCTTTCTATTTCATGTGTCAATAATCTCTTCATGTACATTGTTTCTTTGATTATTTTTTAAGTAGAGAGGATATAGCCTTAATAAACTTTTCCAAAAATTAGGTTTTGAAATTCCTTTTTAGTTTTTAGTTTTTATGAGTGTACATTTGTGGTACCTGGGGATGACATTTATCAAGGGTTGTTAGTACATGCACAAAACACAATCGGGTGCTCATTACCACAAGACAGTCCATAAAATTCTCAAGGAAGCAAAAGGAGACATCTAATACATCTACAAGAAAAAGATAATAACTACAACAATAAACACACCAAAAAAATACAACGTAGGGGTGTTGGCCAGAAGCATGTGTGAGATGGATTTGCAGAGATAAGATTTTGGAGCCATACGCCCCAGTCCTCCTGGAATGCATGGTTAAAGATGAAAAGATAGCCTCCAGGGGCAGAAGTCATACTAGAACCAAAACACACTGCCTGGAGGCACAAAGGCTCTGGTCCTATCCTCTCCACACTCTGATTTAACATGTAGATTAACCCCAAAGTCAATCGTTTAGCAGACCACCCTGACCTGGCCCTGTCCTTCTCCTTTTCGGTACGTGAATCTCCACACAGATGGGCTTCTTTTGTCCTTTATCCTTGGTTCCTGGTTCTATCAATAAAAAGCCACAGAGGCTTCAGTTGAGGGTTGTCCTTATGAGACTCGCTCATTCTGGGGGGTCTCGGTTAAGGGGGGACCCTCTCGTCCTTCTTAGAGTTGCACTTGGACACTGACACTGAATAATCTCTCATCCTTTGTTACCACACCACAGTCACAAGCTGTGACAGTAGAACTCACCAGAAGAGAAGAGAATCAATCCTTAGTAATACAGAAGACAGGACACCCCACACAACGATAAACAAAAGAAGAAAAGAGCGAATGATTTACAAAAGAAAGAGAACAATATTAACAACATCACAGGTGTAAGTCTCCATGTATCAATCACAATCTTCATGCTACAAAAATAAAATTTCTCAAAAAGCCTACACCAACTGAGCAAACAACCCTAGAGTGCTGTCCTTCACCATGCACAAAAGTCACTTCAAAATGAATCAAAGTCCCCAAAGACTTGAAACAACTAGAAGAAAGCATAGGGTCTAACAAACTTTGACAAACAAACATCGTAGATAATATTTTAAATAAAACTCCAAAAGTTTAAGCAACAAAATCAAGGATAAAATGTGCGGTTATAGGAAACAAAAAAGGTCCTTCAAAAGAAACATACAGAATGGCAAGACAACCACAGAATGGGGAGGGGGCATTTTAGAAATTATAGTTCTGATTATGGATTAATATCCAGAATATGTAAGAAATAAAAACTACATCAACAATAACAAAACAAATAATCCATTAAAGTCAATAAAATAATCTGGTTAGACGTGTCTCAAAAGAAGACATAAAACTGATTGAGAGGTCCATGAGGACCTGCACATCTGTGACCACCAGAAAAAGCAAATCAAAATCACCATGAGTTCTCACCCTGTTTAGAACAGCTATTTCCAGAAAAAGCAAAAAATAACAAATTCGTGTCTAAACTTCAGATAAACGCCAGATCTCTATTTCTTTTTCAACAAGTGTTGTTGGAGAAAATGAGAATTTGGCTTGACCAAATCTCATAAATGTCATTGTCATTTATGACATTTGGCCACAGAAGAATAATAAGTATAATTTTGGATCGTGTTTATGTTTTTCATTCTTATTTCCTCTGCTCTTAATTCAGGAAACTTGGATTATTTTGATGCAATAAATATCCTTGCGCTGATAATGTCTCATGGTTTCTGATGGTTTCTAGCACTCTCGTTAATGGGATGCCCTCGCGGTTCACATTATAAGGCCTTGTGCCTTCATGATATTTTCATATAGAAGATTTATTCCTTTTTCAACCCTTCTTTCACATGCTTTTTCCTAGAGCTGAAGTCCCGGAAGCATTTCAGGATCATTTTGCCTGCCATGATTTTTCTCTGGCTTCTTCATGAAGGAGTCATTCAAGAGCCCAAGGAAGGGCCAGTGAGATGGCTCAGTGGTCTAAAAGGCCTGCTTAGGAAGGTTTAGGCAACTTCAGGGACCATGGTTCAATCCCAGGCACTACATGATGTGCCAGTCCCACCCTCAGGGCAGGCTGAGCCAACCATAAGAAAGAGAGAGAGAGAGCCCAAGGAAACTCACAGGAGCCCTATAAAATGCAGGTGCACTTCCAGAATTTGCTTGACCCACCTCACCCGTTTTCTAGACATTTCCTGAGAGGGATGAAGCACCACACCTGTCATGCGACAGCTCTGTTCCCCAGTTGCCTGTGTCACAGCCTTGGTGTCCCCACCTCCGCTCTTCCTGCTCCTGCTTCATTTTCTATACAAATGCCATGACAACGTATCCACACATGCGTAGATCTCTCCCTTGTCAGCTCTACAGGAGTGCCATTCGTATGGACCGAATCAGAATTGCCCAGTGCACAGCTGTCATGTGGTCACCCTAGTTCATCGCCCGCTATTGCCTCGCACAAGGAGCTCCAACCCACGCCACTGTTAAGTTTCTCAGTTTGCCACCACCTTACAAACTCTTGGTCATCCCAGTACTTCCCATTTGAATCACTCTTGTTCTGTGTCTCCTTAATTATACTTAGTAGTAGCTGAGAGAGAGTTACATTTTTGAAATACTGTGACTCTAAAATTAGAGAGGCCGGGCATAGTGGTGCACACCTGTAATCTCAGCACTTGGAAGACTGAGGTGGGAGCACAACTACAAGTTCAAGGCCAGCCTGGGCTGCGTAATGCATTCAAGGTCAGCCTGGACTCTACAGGGAGATCCCATTTCAGCCCTCCCCTAAAAAATGAGAAAAGAAAGAGAAACAAAATAAAATTAGCAAGGGAGATCACATTTTGAGTTCACTAGAGGGAGCTCAATATTTAAAATAACCTTCGTAGAATTTAATGTGCTTAGGAACTCAGAGAAGCAATTTCAAAAAGTTAAAAATTATATAGGTCCTTTTTCCCCTGCTAACTTAACACTTCTTTTTTTTAATTTTCCCTATCAATAAAAATGAGAGAATCATAGCATGCTGGTATTAGGAAACCACTTAGTGCGAAACACTAATTTTAAGAAAATGAAATTTCATTCTCGTTTAATATGTATTATTTACATGTGGCCTTGAGCTACGGTATGAATGTCCACTCCCCTAAAATTCTTTTATACTTTGAAACCTATGTGGTGGTATAAGAGGAGAGGGAGGTCTCCAGGCAGGTTACATCATGAGGTCAGAACCCTCGACAATAGCAGGAGAGGCCTCAGAGAAGAAAGTCTTGCTTGTTAGGCCTGAGAAGATGCAGTGTGACAGCGGTGAGCGAACAGGCCTCCACAGACGCCGGATGTCCTGGCGCCTTCTCCTGGTGCATGTTAACTCTCGGAAATGTGAGACCTACATTTGTTTTGCTTATAAGCTATGCAATTTCCAGTGCTCCCCTGTTATTTTCTGCTGTGGGACTTGGCCTCTGTGAATCTTCCTTGGAGGACTGTTTTTATTGTGTCCTATGAGCTCCCGCATGTTGTTTTGGCTTTATTGTTTAACTGTAGAAACTGTCCAATTTCTTCTTTAAATTTCATCTGTGACCCACTGGTTCTTCAGGGCAGGGTTGATTTCCACGTGTTTATAAAATTCTTGTGGCTTCATTTGCCATTGATTTCCAGTTTCATTTCACTATGGAGGGATGACAGTGTCCCATAATATGCATGGGATGATTTCTTCTTCTGTGTGTTGGGAATCAAACTCAGGGCCTTGTGCTTGCCATGCAGGTGAGTAGAACAGAAGTACAAAGAGAGAAAACGTTAAATACACAAGTATTTGGGGGGACGGCAATCTTTGATAATGGTTAGATATAGACGGAAAAAATGGATGGGCACGTTCTGCCATTAATTTAACTATTCACTGACAACTTCCCACATCCTACGTGTTGTTCTCGGTAATAAAGGATGGTGAATAACATATTTTCCTTATCTTGGTTACTTTTCTCAATGCTAAGGTGAAATACCCAACACCCAAAGCTAAGAAGGAAGTGTTTGTTTGGCTCAGTGCGTAGGTGTTTCAGTCCATAGTCAGCTGGCTCTAAGGCAAGTGATGTGGCAGAGGGGGCCGCACTGCAGAGGAGCAGCAGTCCACAGCAAACAGGCAGGTGACAGCACACTAGCTCTCCTTCTGCCCCCACACTTTATGCAGGCTACCCGCCCTAGGGCAGGTGTAGCACTCACACCCTTAGTCCTAGCCAGTACTGTGCCAAGCCAAACAGTGGACCGATTTAGTAATCATATATGTTAATTCCAGCATCACACATGCTAGATTCAGCTACCTCTGAAAAACATCCCCCTCTATCTACATGACAGGGACATCTAAACACAGCCTTAAGGACCCTGAACCTCAAGGCGCTACAGTCTAGTACAAGAGGGTATAGTGCTGAGTTGAGCAAAGAATTAGATCTTAATGACTTCTAGTTTCCTGGCTTAGACCATGAATAAACGAGAGTGCCCTTAACTGAGGAGCAAGTATTGGTAGGAAAACAAGATATAAAAATAATAAGAACTCTTATGTCTCATGTCTTAGCTGACTCAAGATGCGATGATGAAAAGCTGTAATTTTTATTGGTACATGTCAAATACATAATGATGACATTTGTCATAGGAAATTGCTATCTGCACGTGAGATGTCTTGATTGTCTTCCCCCCAATTTCACTGCCCTCCCTTCAATCCTTCTCTTCCCCTCCTTATTTACAAATGTTTTCTTTCTATTTTTCCTTTTATTCTCTTTGTTCTTGGCTTTTCCTTCCTTTCTTCTTCACCCCTTTTTTATTCCCCTTCTTACTTGAGCAATTTCTTCCCATTTTCTCATCTCTATTGTACATTTTGATGCTTATTTACACTTTTGTTTTCTCATACCTGAGAAACAATGTGGCATTTAAACATGTGTGTCCAACTTATTTCACTTAAGAGCGTGGTCTTCAGGTGTATCCATTTATCTAGAAATATCTCAATCATAGTCCATTCATCAGTTGATGGGCATTTGGGCTCTTTCCAAGCTTTTGATATTTTTTGTGACGTAGGGTCTTGCTATGTAGTTCAGGTTGACTAGCTCTTATCTAACCTGATGCAGTAATCTCTCTCCAGTGCAGTTCTCACTTTTTGTGGATTGAATCAAGCGTACTCCTCAAAGGGATGTCACAGAATCGTGTAGTTGATACAGGTGACTTGGTGTTAGGATGCCAGGTCTAGTTAGATGAGGCAAGCCACTGAGCATGACCTGGAAGGGTCCATCTCTCCCCTTATCTCCTCTCTTGGCTCTCTGCTTTCTGGTTGTCATGCACTGAATTCTTCGGTCATGCCTCTCTACCATGCCACTTTCTTCCCTAGAGCAAGCAGACCATGGGCTGTAACCATGGGACAAAACAAACCTCTTTCTAAAGTTGTGGATCTGTTAGATATTGTGTCTCAGTGACAGGAAAGTGACTAAGCCGTCTATCCTTTACCACCTCTCCAAACTATTCATCTTGAATTAAAATATATGAATGTCAGCACACAGGAAGCCCCTTCTGCGATTTCACATCAGATCCAAGGTAATGATCCTCCACCCCTTTACCAATGGGGCAGCACTCCAAGGCTCATTTTCTTCCTTTATCCCTAGCTTTAGCTTAGGCCTCTCTGTTTTCTTTGTAAATAGCACAAAATGCGGTCAGGCATCAGAAGAGGTCTTTCTTTGCCTCACCTGGAGAAGGAGTTGGAGAAGGATTTCGAAGATGACAAGGTATTAAAAACTTAGCGGGGAAATAGCCAAAGCTTCGGAGGAAAGTACAGCTTTTTTGGTCTTTGTTTATTTTTGTTTTGTTTTCTTTACTATTGCAAAAAACTCATATTTTTAAGTTTATTTTTTGTGGTCAGCTCAGCCTGCCCTAGGGGTGGTGCTGTCATGGCAAATGGTGCTGGGGCTGGAACAGCGGTCCCTGCACGTGTCTGAGCTTGCCTAAGCAGGCGCTTTAGGCCACTGAGCCATTGTTTGATTATTATAATTATCCACACCTAGTAAAAATTTCCCTGGAAGTATTCACTAGATGCTCCATGGAACATCTTTCTAGTGTAATCACTTGGATGAATTGACAGCTTTTAACTCACCTACTTACCCGCTGTGTGCCAAGCACTGGTGGTAGGCAGGTGAGTAAGGAGGTAACTCCAGGGAGAGCACAGCCGGCAAAGCCGTAGGCTTAAAGAACTGTTTGAACCTTTAGAGTAGAAACTAGAAATTCAAGAGATGTGTCTTGAGTCCCATTCACTTGAATGTCAAGCTAATTCAATGGGAAAGGAGTAACAGCTCACCTTCTTATAGAAGTGGTGACTGACACCTTTTGCTCTCTGCCAGTGATGCTTTTCCATGGGTGAGTCACAAAGATCTGTTCATTTAGGAATTAGAGTGGCTAATGTACATGCTGGGTTTTAAGCATAGATATTCAAAGTGTTTAAGTCTACCATATTACCATCACTATTCTCTTTTACATGGAATTGGTACACCCTACATCATTGACACAGCAATGAAGCACTGTGAGAGGACCAATTCAGCCTCAACAAACCCTGTTACCATTTAGAAGCTTTGCTAGATACATGAGTTCAAGATAATATGGTTTCAGCTCTAAAAGTTTCTCTAACGATGAGATACAGAAGCTAACACTACACATCATTGCTTTTGGCTTATAGAGGAATTGGATAACATAGATCTCAGACATGCAAATTAGTCACCTAAGGGATATATACTAGTCCCTCCTTAGCCATAGCTTTCTTTCCATGATTTCTGTTGCCTCTTCTCAAACATGGTCCCAAAATATTAAATGGGAAATGTCACAGAGTAAACGATTCATGTATTTTCAATTGTGCTCTGGCCTGAGGAATATTATGAAATTGCACACTTTTCTGTTCTGCCCCACCCTGGATAAGAATTCACCCTTTAGTCTAGGAAATCTGCTCTGTATATGCCACCCAGCTATTAGTCTCTTGGTAGCTACCACAGTCATCCAGGCTACTGTCATAGTAGCATAGTATTTCTGATTGTATTAAGTGACTTTACTTATCTTGAAGACATAAGAGTAGGCAAACATTCATGAACGAAAACCAAACTACATGGGAAATACTCCAAAGGATCAACAACTGGGATCTCATCTTATCAAGAAGTTTCTGCATGTCAAAAGAAATCACCAACAGAATGAAAAGACAACCCAAAAATCGGGGAAAAAAAATCATAGCCAATAATCGCTCAGATAAAGGACTTCTATTTAAATTATATAAAGAACTAAAAAAAAAAAAATGGGACTCCAAAATTTAAACACCCAATTTAAAAATGGACATCTAGGATCAATACACACTTGTCAGAAGAAATACGAATGGCAAATAAAAACATGAAAACATGTTCCACAGCACTGGCCATTTGAGAAACGTAAATTAAAACAACTCTGAGATGCAATCTCACCCCAGAAGGAATGGCTATGTTAAAGAAATGAACTAATAACAAATGCTGAAGAGGCTGTGTATGGGGAAAGGAACCCGTCTCCATTGCTGCTGGAGTGCAGACTGGTACAGCCACTGTGAGAATCAGTGTGGAGGCCCCTCCCAAAACTAGGACTGCAAATCACATTCAACGCAGCCAGTTCCCTACTGAGTATTTTCTGAAAGAACTGAAAACATGGTACCGCAATGATATATGTGCACCCACATGTATAGTAGCATAATTTGTTATAGCCAAATCCTGGAAGCAACCAAAATGCTCATCGCTCGAAGAATGGAATGGATGAAAGAGATGTATTTTTATACAATGGAGTATTACTCAGCTATAAAGAAAAACAAACTCAAATCCTTTATAGTAAGTGGACGCAACTAGATGTACACTCATAAGTGAAATAAATCAGACCCGCATGCATAAATATTGCATCGTCTCCCTATTGTAAACATCTGAAAGAACAACTAAAACCTGCAGGGTATAATAGATATAGTAAAACAGAAAGAAACTGAACTTAAGGATTAACCTTTGTTTAATGAGAGAAAGAAGGAAAGATAAGAAAAAAAGGAAAGAGGGAAAATATACAAGTATATGCACAGGATGGCTGGGAAAACTGTATTCATAATTTCCATCAGTTTTCTTGAAAGTAGCAGTTGATGTTCAGAACTTTCACCTTGTCTAACTCTGTACGTTTTTTTAATTATTATTATTTTTTTTTCTTGTTTCAGAACCTTTGTTTGTTTATTCACTCATTTTTTATGGCCGGCTCAGCCCGCCCTTGAGGGCAGGGCTGGCACAGCATGCGGTGCCGGGGATCGAACCGCGGTCCCTGAAGCTGCCCAAGCTTCCCCAAGCAGGCGCTTTAGACCACTGAGCCATCCCGCCGGGCCCCTAACTCTGTATGTTGATATCTGTGATTTGAGCAACTAGACTGAGGACAGCAATATGCGATACAAAACCCGTGGTGAATGCCTGTCATCTCGATTGCCTACATGTGTATTGATTCTAATGTCTCATCAATTATTCTTCTTCATCTTTTTTTTTCTTTTTTCTTTTTTTTTTTTTTTTGGTCTTTTTTTGAGACAGGCTCTCACTATGCATTTCAGGTTGGTCTTGAGCTCACTTTTGTAGCCCCGGCCAGTCTCAGACTCACTCTGATCACCCTGCCTCAGCCTCCCAAGTGCTATACTTCCTTTAAAAATAAATTAAAACAAAACAAGACAAAAAGACAAAGAAGAAAAGATTTCTTGAAAGCAAGCACCAACATTCGATTACTTCCCCAATCTTGCCTGGCTATATCTGTGACTCTGAGCAACAGATTTGATGATAAAAATAGATATTATAATTATTGTTTGAAAATGTGCATAACACGTACATTGTTGCATGTTACCCTGTTTCCACCTTTTTTTTCTATTTGTTTTTACTCTGCAAAATAAAATACAATACAATAAATCTAATAATTCAAAAAAGTGATTTTAAATAATAGTAATAATAATAATAATTAATAATAATACTAAAATACAACAGTGGTAATGTCGGAAATTTAGATATTCCTGTGTGATATAAAGTGTTTAAGTAAAAAGGGGAATAAGTTATTAAGGAAGGAAAAAACTGTATCTAGCTAAAACTTACCAGCTGACATGTGTTCTAATACTAAATGCATATACTTACTGCCCATCGGAAAGTATGTTGTTTAATATCTGATATATATTCAGCTTCCCTTATTATTTCACTTCTATACTTGCAAAAATAATTCTTCACTGAAGTCTCAATGTTGCAATTCCTACCCAGATATTTCCTGAATTACTTTTATATTCATGTGCAAGGGCTGAGGAGATAGCTCAGCAGCATAAGCTCCTAGCTGGCAAGTGCAAGGTCCTCAGTTCGATCCCTGGTACAAAAACAAAACAAACTACTAATCCATTCATGTGCAAACTGCGCTAAATAATGTAGCACTTCATGCCAGTTTCTTCACAGGGAAATTAAGCATATATATATATATATATATATATATATATATATATATCACATATATATGATATCTATATGAACACATAACAAATAAAATATCATCAAGAAACCAGCAACTAGCAGCAAGATCTGATGATGGGAACGTGGGGGGGGAAAGTGAAACAGAATCTACGTGTCTTCTCAGTTAGATATCAGGGGACAAACATGAGCAAAAAAACAGAGAAATTGCTTAAATATTCAAGAAGGAAAGAAGTTCTAGAAATTAAAGAATCAAATTCAGAGCCATGTGAGTCTTTATGGTTTCTAAATCAAGGACTATAATTTTATTTATTTGTTTGTTTATTTATTAATTTATTTTTTGCAGAACCAGGGATTGAACTCAGGTCCTTGCATTTGCCAAGCAAGTTCTTATTCTACTGAGCTATCTCTCCAGCCCCCCCAAGGACCATAATTTTATTTTATTTTATTTTATTTTTTTGAGACAGGGTCACACTATGCAGTTGAGGCTGGCCTTGAGCTCACTTTTGTAGCCCAGGATGGTCTCAAACTCGCACTGATCCTCCTGCCTCAGCCTCCTGAGTGCTGGGATTACAGGTGTGCGCCACCACGCCCGGCAAGGACCATAATTTTAAACAGGAAAAAGGAAGCTGTCATGAATCTGGTCACAACTAGGACTAAATGCCATAAAAAAATCAATAAAAATTATTGTGCCTTATCTGAAAAATAATAGGATTATTGTTTAGAAAATGAATCTACAGGAAATGGACATTCTAGCATTAGAACCTCTGCCACTACCAGCACCACGACTGTGACTGTTTTCCACACCGTGTGTTCAGTGGAGCGCACGCCATAATAGGATGCCCTGGTGTTGGTATAGGTGCTGGGTGTCCCTGTTTTACATGCAGAAGGTGCTCATCAGACCCAGATATTTGTGGCTGTACACCAGTAATGTTATTTTAATATTCATTTTAGTTATTTACTTTATTTCAATAAAAACATCTTGAAGCCACCATATGTTTTTACAGTGGGCCAGCAGATTGAACAACCAAGTTAAGATACATATCAAATATGCACATTACTTTAAGCATTTTTATCAGTACATGTTATATCACATAATGACCGCATTCCACTGGGGAGAAGCCCATGTGCCTAACACTCTTTCCCACCCCCTTTTCTTTTTTCTCTTTCTTCTCTCCCCTTTCTCTCCATCTTGACCTCCTTATTTAAAAAATGTCTAACTCCCTGCTTCCTATTCTCTACATTTATTCTGGTGCTTATTTATATTTTGGTCTCACAGAAGAAAAACCATGTGACACTTAAGCTTTTGTGTCTGATTTATTTCACTGAAACTTATGGTCTCAGAGTGCATTTAATTTTCCTGCAAATGACACCAGGCTGCCCTTGTTTATGGCAAAGTAGTATTTCACTATGTCTGTACGCCACTTAACTGTTAATGGACACGCACGGTTATTTTAATAAAAAAAAGTCATAACTGTGCATAAAGCATAAAAGTGTGCCTTGTCAGTGAGGACATTGTGTGATATCTCAACGTCATACATTACGTCATGTTCAGACCAGTTAAACGTATCTATCTTGGGAATATTTCAGCTCTCCATCAGTTTTGTGGGTAGTTTTGTAGGATACATCAGTCCGGGGTGGAAGCGCTTTCCTTTAGGGCTGGCAGCCCTTCTCTCCAAGCTTTCCTGGCCTTTTAGCTTTGTGCCGAGAAGCCTCTTGTGATCCTAATGAGTTTTCTTTGTAGGTGATTTGTGGATTTTCTCTGACAGCTTCTCACTTGCGCACTGTCCTTGCACTGGCCACTTGTGCAATCCATACCTTTGTTGGAATTTTTAATCTCCGGAATTCCTGTTTCACTTATTTTAATAAACTCTTAATAATTCTCTATGGTGGGCATTTGTGTCTTACGTCATTTTGTTTATCTCAGTTACTCTTTTGTTTATGTCTTCTGCAGATCTGCTGTCCTGATAAGCTCAGTGTGTGTTCAGCTGTGTCTTTGGTGCTTACCAAGCATCTTACTGATGTTTTATTACCTTCTCTGTTCTCTTTTCAAATAATTCTACTGCACAGCTTTAGATTTCCTCCCCTTGCTGGTCTCTGGATCTGCTTTGGGAGACTTGGTAGTTTTTGGAAGCATTTTGTTGCCGTGTCTTCTTAATGTTTCTGCGTGTGTGCCTGCGTGCGTGCGTGCGTGCGTGCGTGCGTGTGTGTGTGTGTGTGTGTGTTCAGGCATGCTGGTTAGTTGGAGTGTACAGCTTTGTGCTTTCTGTGGAGCCTTCCTCCATCACTGCCTGCTTGTGAGTGAGCCCTCTGAGCCCTGTCGAGTCAGGGCCATTCTGGGAGAGGAAGCTAGAGAGTGTTTAGCCCAGGGCTGCACCCAGTTCTCCAGGAATGGGCTGCAGCATTTCAAACGACACAAAAGCAGTGGAAATATTGGCGTAGAGAGAAAACCAGTGAATAGCAACAATTATGTCACCTTGGCTACAGCAACAAAACCAGCAACAATAACATCATTAAAGACAAACTGGATATTGGAAGACCCTATAGACCAGCAGTGTATCGACATTAACCATAGAAAATAGGTTTACAATTATAGCATAAATACTAAGACAAACCAAATGTTGACCTTTGGTAAAGATCTACCGTATAAAACCTTAACACCTTCAGGATGTAGACACTAGCAGTAAGCTTACCTCATATACGAAACAACTAAGCCGTAAGAAGTTTGTGGCAACCAGCACTAATACAGAAGCCGTGATCTAATAACCTTCCTGGACCAACTGCAGGGCCTCGACTTTAATGAAGGACAATGTGCATCAAGTTGGTTTCAAACTAAGGGCCAAGAATTTTCAGAAAATGTATGCCTGAGTCAGAGGTGTCAGTGGGAGAGACATGGGAAACGAGGAGAGATTTTTAAGGCGGAAGGGAGAAGAGCAGAGCACAAAGAAAGGAGTGCTCGGTGCGTGGGTGGAGGGGCATCTAGAAGGAAGGCTGAGAGCAACTGCGTGCAAAGGCTTCTCCATTTTCAATAAAGAATGGCCCGACTTGGCTGCACTAGCAAAGAGATGGCATTCTCAAGGGGAAAATGATTTAGCTAAAATAATGAGGTAAATAGATAGATAGATAGATAGATAGATAGATAGATAGATAGATGGATGGATGGATGGATAGATAGATAGATAGATAGATAGATAGATAGATAGATAGATAATAAAGAATTTGATTCACAGGGCACAGTGATTAGGCTGCCAAGCCACCCACAGTGTAAGGTGGGCACAAGATGGGTAGAGCTGCATTAGATGAGATGAACGTATGAGAAGTCAGGGCTGGATACAGAGTGCCGAGAGTTGTGCACCCAGGAAGAGAAGGGCTTGGGGGCCGGGAAGTGTTCTGGAGGGGTCCAGGCACGCAGGAAAATGGGTTTGGAGCATTATTCCCAGGTCCTCAATATGATGTTGTCATGATTACTTCAACAACACATATACCAGATGCAGCGCTAGCATGATTCCAGAAATGTCCCCAAAACTCTGGTCCTAGAAGTTAGAATCTTAGAAACCTTCCAAAAACAGTTTATGCTTGGCTTAGATATTCATATTAAAGTTAAATTTAACAAATTAAGATAATTCTAGGTATATTTAAATGGAGCCCTTTACAAGTATAACAACAGTGGATATCCTCCAAAGACTGTTTAAAAATTAAATTGAATCGAGTTAAAGCAAGTTCCAAGTAGCAAATAACATTGTGAGCGAAGTTAGAAGATAAGCTCAGCAAATATTGTCAATTCTTCTCGTACACAACAGAGTGATTTTATTGTCATGCTGAGTTTGCATAACTCAGCAAAAAGCATTTATCCGTAGATGGGCGGAGAAACAGCATGTATTGCTTTTCCCAGAAAGTGAAACAAATGTTTTACTAAACATAAGATGCTGCTTCTTCCATGATAGAAGTATGACATGAAACCAAAGCAGATAAGATACCATTGCTTAAATCATCTTTTTGTTTCTCTTTGCTTTTTGCAACAGTATCTGACCATGTAATTTAGGCGGGTGTTGAGCTGATTGCGTAGTCAAAGCTGGCCTCGAACTCCCTCTGTCTTCCTGCCTTTGCTTCCTGAGTGCTGGGATCACAAGCCTGTACCGCTATGCTCAGCTTTCTTATCTTAATACAGATAAAATATCTGATATCTCACTACATTAGCAAAGATGTGAAAAAGCAGAGTTTCATTGGGGAAGTGTAAATTCTGCCAGTTGAAAATTACTCATGCACCACAACCTTAGCTATAGAAATTTTGTTTCTGGGAATTTGTCCATAAATAGAATGGCACATAGTCAAATGACATACAAAAAGTTACTCATTAAGACATTAATTATAATTGTAAAATACTATAAACAATCTAAATGGTATCAATATCACTTTTGGATAGGAGAAGATAATTATGTTACAATAGAATATTCCTGAACAATAAAAAACTAAAAAGAATGGGGGATTTGTGTAAGTATTGATAAAGAACAATCCCCAGTGGAAACGGCAAAGGTTGGTTTAGTATGTTGCTTTTTGTGTAAACATAGCAGACGCCACAGTGATGTAAGTTTTACTATTTTTACACATTGTATATCTGGGAGAGAACACATGAAAAAGCTGGCTAATGTCGCTGGTTACCTCAAAGGCTTCTGGCACTGTGCACCCTTCCTGTGCCTTTTGCAGAAATTGTTTTGGAGCTGGGTTTCACTACTTTATGGTGAGGTATGAGGCCAGGAAAGTTGTGATTCCTATGAACAAAGCTTCATCACCACAGTCCTTAGGGCAGAGCTTTAAAAGAAGTAGGCATAGTGGTGTAGGGGTAGAGCCGAGTGCCTTCGAGTCCAAAGCAATGTATATGTATTTCATCATGTGGAAATGAAGCACCAGGAAAAGACCTAGACTAAGGCCTAGTGGGTATTACCTTGGAAGATTTGTCGTGTTTCTGGTGCCAGTAGATTTAGAGTGGAATTGTCAACAGGTAGAGAGGCTAACTGGGATGTAAGCTATCCCACACTATATATTGCAATACTATACTATAGTAGTGTAAGCACTTTCCAAAAGTACATTACTCTTAAGTTCACTTCTTTTTGATTCTGATTTTACTGTATCTTCTTCCAAAAAGAATATAAACCATTTGTACATGGCTACCTAACCTCCTAAATATTTTTTCTCCTTAGTTGTTTGGCATTTTTGACATTCTAACTCAAAAAAAAAAAAAAAAAAAGCTGGAAAAAGAAGACTATTATTTGCACTAATAATGATTTCAAAGGACTATCACATACTTGAATTGAAATGTTTGAAGCTGTGAGTGGGAGTTTGAACAGGAATATCCAATATTGAGAGAGGCCGAGTGGCAGAAAAGGAAGGGCATTTTTTAAAAGATCCAAACTGTATTATGTACATGTACCCACTCTTCAAAATAACTGCAAACTGTATGCACTATATGTACACATTATAATAAAATATTAATAATAATGTAAAAGGTAAGATTTGGAACTTCAGTGGAGCTTAATATGTGTGCGTACATGTATGAGCCAGTGAAGACCTTAGTAACACAGCTGTAATACTGGACAGACATGGCACATTTTTAGGGGAAGCTTTGCCTATGTTTCTGGATTTTTAGGTGGATCAAGAAGGCAGTGACTACATAGGAGCTGGAGTGTTAGAAACATGATGAAGAGCCTTTTTTAATTGGAGGAAGGAAAAACTCATAGAAATTATAGAAGCACTATTTTATGTGTGTAATAGAATAACTTGTTTTGGCAGGGGGCATCAAAATGACAACATCCATGCCGTAGAAAATGAGTTAAAGAGAACATGGAGATGAGGATATCATTTGTCAGAGGTGGACAGGTTTTCTGAGGCTCCAGAGAATCAAGAGAGGGCGTATGTTGAAGAAACTGTTCCTTACTATTTCAAAAATCTGTAGCAATATTATGCAGCCACTGTTTGAACTGGCACAGAGTCATCCTGATAATGAGGGAATTTGTGTCAAAAAATTTGCTTTTGAGAACTGACACTATGATAAGCAGTTACACACACGCTATAACATCAGCTCTACTGAGGCGTGTATCTGTTCAAGAAAATCAGGATTTGTAAACAGTAATAAAATTATTCATTGTTTGCTGAATGTTTTTATGGCCGTTTTTGTTTTTTAACAAATGAGGTCAGTGTAAGTGTAATTAGATTACCTCACTCCGGCATACTTATCTCATTATAGCACAAAATACAGGGAAATCTACTGCTCTTATTCATTAAACTTCCAATCAGCTTAGGTAAGCTTTGGAGTAATATCTCAAAACAATAGGAAAATGATTAAGGAAAAATTATTTTTTACAGTATGTGGTCAGACAACATAGACCTTGGTTTACTATGACATAATTTCAAATTACCTTTTGTGGTTTATAAAACTTTGACATTTAATAAAAAGATTATTTTCCCCAAATATAACTCAATTATAATCAACTACTCATTAAACAACTTAATTTCTTTTTCTGAAGCAAATTTTAGTAACATCACTTGTCATGTAATTATTTAAAAAGTTATGAGAACTTTTATGTGAGAGTGTATTTCTAAATAGAATCATGGGTTAGCTACTTTTAAGAGAAAAATCTGTAAATATTCCAATGAACTTTTAAAAAAAAATAAATCTGATTTAAATGTACGTGACAAGAAATGATTTATATACAGTCATGGCTAAATAGTATAAAAATTTATCATATTATCCACACATTGTAGACAGAAAACATTGTAGGTAAAGATCTGCTCTGCTAATATTTTAAAAAAAATAGGCCCTAGTCAAGAATGAGCAACGACGCAGATTCTAATAATGCTATGCAAGTTTTGGATGTTCTGTCTTGTGTTAGAAAAGTCCTTTTGTCTAACTTTGATTTAATTATACTCTGCATAAACAGTACCCTCATTTGTGCCATGAATGTAAATCCACAGATCTAAAATATACCACATCTGACCTTGTGATATAGCAAAATTTTAGATACTCAATATTGTATTCCTTATAGAACACATTAATTTCATTTAAGATGATATACCTATCTTCAATATCACAAACATAAATAAATGATGAATTGTATGAAACAAAGCTATTGAGTCGTCTAGATTCTGATGTTTTAAGATAGCGTTAAACAGAGACAATGTAAGTAAATTATACTGATATGAAGAATAAATCCATGGTCATTTAACTGTAGGCTGTTACACATTGCGCTTGGAGAATTTTATAGTTTTGTTTTCAAGGAGGTAGGATTAATAGGAACTGAAAAAGGAATGCTAAGCATTAAGAAGTTGAGGAATTTCAAATTTTTTGTTATGACTGCTACTTAACAATAGACAGATAATCAAGAAAAACATCTCATGAAATAATAATTAATGGTAGTTAATGGAACTTAACATGAACCAATGATATCAAAATGTCTTTCAAAATGTCCTCTTTGCTTTGTGTGGAAAAAAAAAAAACTATTTGCAAAAAAGAGAATGTAATATTCTTTTTTTTTTTTTTTTTTCCGGTGGGACCTGGGCTTGAACTCATGACCTTGCGCTTGCCAGGCAGACACTTGTGCCACAGGGGTATCTTCCTGGCACCTGAAACTAATAGTATTCTTGAACTGCAATTGGTCTAACTCACATCTCTATTGTGATTATTGAGTGGAGATCAGAGCAGGATTGATGAGCTTCAACAAGTTTTTGATTGTTTGTTTGTTTTGTTTTGTTTTTGGTGGTACTGGGGATCAAACTCAGGATCTTGTGCTTTCCAGGCAGGAGCTTATGCCGCTGAGTTGTATCCTAAGCCCCAAAAATGTAAATTAAACTAAAAGCCTCATTTCAACTTGGTTGAGCGAATTTAAATAATTACACTTCTCTAATATTCCTATTACATCTTAAAAGTTGTCCTGAGTCATTTCTCATCTTCTGTTGTTCTCTCTTTACAGATGAAAGCTAACATCATATAGCTACCAACTATCAAGTCTGCAACTTGAAGTCTTTCGGTTTCCCTAACAAGATGGTTTTCTTTCTGATTTATCTCATCTCCTTTATAGTATATTAGAGTGACAAAAGTGAAATTAATGGTTAATGTTTATTACAGTTTTATTTTTTCTCCCTTTCAAACCATATTGCATTAGAGTGTTGCAATCCCATTTAAGTGTGACAATCTAATTTTGTGATTATTATGGTTTATGTCTAGTTGTTCCCCCAAAGCCTCATGCAATCATGGCACAGGAACTTCTAGAGTTTGAGACTTGGCCCATGAGTCACTGGGATTGTGTATTTTAGTACTGATGAGATTATGGTCTGAGTACTGCTGGGAATTATAGGTGTGGCCTGAGGCGGATAGGCTAAGGCAGAGAGCCTGATGTAATTTAAAGAGAGACAGACTCGTGCTGTTGCTCTCTGCTCCCATGGTTGTTCGGTTGCCTCTGTCGCGATTGTTGCTGTACTGCCTCCATGAACTGGATGCTCCCTGCTCTGTTCCACTCAGCCTTGGGCCAGCCGAATACGTATTGAAACCTCCAGTAACTGTGAGCTAAATAACCCTTTCTTTCCTTCATTTTGAGTGTCGGGTATTTGTACCAGCGACGAGTAAAAAGTAACTAAGACAATGATAGAGTAAGTTCCTAACTTATGAATGAGTTCTGTTCTTGGACAGCATTCATAAGTCAGATGCATTCATAAGCCCAACAAAGTTAATCTTAGACATCTTTGACACAAATACACAATGTACAATATAAAAATAAAATACAAGAAGCCCCTGACCGTACTCTACTACTATTCATTAGCACTCTGCACAGTAAGCGCATAGTAGCGCAATACGACAACGTCCAGGAGACAGGTGGACTGTGTCTATGATTTGTTTTCATCTACAGATTCTCCTCACCTGTGATTATCTTAAAAGTTTGCAACTAGAATGTGTGTAAGTTGGACACTTACTATATAGAACAAGATAACTACTAAAACAAAAAAAAACATTATTGTCGTTATTACATGGAATTGTAACTTATTCATTGACATTACACTGTGATATACATTGAATGAGGATTTAAGATGTTTTTTGGGTTGAGGAGATTTTGCTGTGAATAAGTAGCCCTGTAGGTAATCATAGCAACAGATGGTGGCATAATCTGCTACTCCTAGTAATAAATTTCCCTGGACAAACTCCACCCTTCATACTATATCCATACTGTTTTGTTATATCAGAGAGAATCATTATGAATTTCAATTTATAATATTAGAAAATTTACATGTCTAATGAGCCAAGAACATGCAATTAGCATTAAATTGGAATAGAAGGCCTCTACTTCAAGCTGATGAAAGCCATCTATGACAATCCAACAGCTAACATAAATCTAAATGGGGAAAAACTGAAGTCTTTTACTCTCAAATCTGGTACAAGACAAGGATGTCCTCTAACACCACTCCTATTCAATATAGTTCTAGAATCATTAGCTACAACCATTAGACAAGAGAAAGAAATAAAAGGAATAAAAATAGGTAAAGAAGAAGTTAAATTATGATTATTTACAGATGACATGATAATATATTTGGAAGACCCCAAAAACTCCACCAACAAGCTACTGGAATTACTGCACAAATTCAGTGGCATAGCAGGTTACAAAGTCAATACACAAAAGTCAATGGCATTCCTCTATACAGTTATCAAACATACTCAGAGAGAATTTAGACAAACAATACCTTTTACAATAGCCCTGAAGAAAATGAAATATCTTTTTCATTTTGTTAATGGGAATTAACCTAAGTAAAGAAGTAAAAGGTCTGTTCAATGAAAACTACAGTACTCTGAAAAAAGAGATCATAGAAGATTTCAGAAAATGGAAAGATATTCCCTGCTCCTGGATAGGAAGAACCAACATTGTGAAAATGGCCATACTCCCTAAATTGTTATGCAGGTTTAATTCAATTCCTATCAAAATACCATCAACATACCTCACACACCTGGAGAAATCATTCCTTAAATTTATTTGGAATAAAAAAGACCCAAAATTGCAAAGACAATCCTGGGCAATAGGGGTAAGGCAGGAGGGATTACAAACCCTGACTTAAAATTATACTACAAAGCTACAGTGATAAAATCATCATGATATTGGCAAAAAAATAGACCTGAGGATCAATGGAATATTTTAGAAAATGCAGAAGCAAATACAAACACAATGAGCCACCTTATTTTTGACAAAGGGGCCAAACATGTTTATTGGAAGAAAGATACTCTCTTTAATAAATGGCCCTAGAAAAACTGGCTCTCTACATGCCAAAAACTAAAACTTGACCCAGATCTGTCACCATGCACTAAACTAAGGTCAAAATAGATTAAAGATCTAAATATTAGAGGAGAAACATTAAATCTCCTGGAAAAGAAAGTGGGAGAAAATCTTGAAAACATCAGAGTAGGCAAAGAATTCATGGACAAATATCAAAATGTACATTTGACACTTGAAAGAATCAACGACTGGGACCTCATGCAGCTAAGAAATTTTTTTCACCTCAAAAGAAATTACCAACAGAGTGAAAAGACAACCCACAAATTTTGAAAAGATTTTAACTAATAAGTATTTATACAAAGGTCTTTTATCTAGAATTTACAAAGGACCCCAAAATTGAAAGACTCAATCCAGAAATGGGCATCTGAGATGAACACACACACACACTTCTCAGAAAAAGAAATTCAAGAAGCCTAAAAATACATGAAGAAATGCTCCACATCGCTAGCCATTCATGAAATGTAAATTAAAACAACACTTAGATACCATCTGACCCCAGAAAGAATAGCTATCATAAAGAAATCAAGCAGCAACAAATGCTGGAGAAGCTGTGGGAAGAAAGGAACCCTTCTCCACTGCTGGTGGGAATGCTGACTGGTGCAACCATTATGGAAAGCAGTGTGGAGGATCCTTAAAAAGCTAGAACTGGAAATCCCATTCAATCCAGCTATCCCCCTACTGGAAATTTTCCCAGAAGAACTGAAAACATCATACCATAGTGATATCTGTGCACTTATGTCTATAGCATCCCAATTTGTAATAGCAAAATCCTGGAAACAACCAAAATTCCCATCTTATGGAGAATCCTTGAAAGAGATGTGGTATTTTTATACAATGGAATATTACTCAGCTATAAATAATGATTAGTTAGAAGACTTCATATATAAATGGATGTATCTTGAACATATACTAATAAGTGAAATAAACCAGACCTACATGTTTAAATATTGTATAGTCTCCCTAGTGTAAGAACTCAAGAGAAGAAATAAAAATGGAGAGGCATAACACAGCTGAACGGAAATCAATGGACTTAAGGGTTATACAGCAAAGTGACTGGAAACAGAAAAGACAGCAAACATAGCAGGAGCAAATCTACACACTTATATGCGCAGCATGAATTAGATAATGGTTCTAAGAAACCTCAGAAGGTTTTTGACACTGATAATAGCAATATTTAACAGTAAAACTATACTGGCAGTGCCTGTTATTCTGGTCTTTTAGGTGTGTGGTGCTTCTAATGTAATTTCAGTTACTGTTATACTCTCTCTCTCAAGTAAATGGTTGGTTTACAAGAAAACAAAAAAAGATATTAAAGGAGAGTAAGAGAATAGGAAAAATGCCACAGGATGGACAGGTTAAAATTTGGTACATGCTTATATTTCTAAATATCTGTGTAAAAATGTGTAACTGCCTTTATCATATTCCATAGAGATTTATTAGAACGTCAATGATTTATGGAAAATACCAATTCCAAGGTAAGTCTATGATACTTGATGTTCAGAAAGACAGTGATATTAATCTCAGGCACTCATGTTTTAGAGTATTAGTATCACTAAGCTTTTCTTCTGAAAGGCTAAGAATATAAGTTTAAAGATCAAAAATTAGGGGGAAAAAAAGGGCTACAAGGATAGCCAATATTTTAGCCCTAGCCCTTCAAGGTCAGTGAGGACTCAGGACCGAACAGAACTTGGGATGTAATATCCTATAACTCAGTAGTTTCCCAAAATTTCTGTTGAAGGAGATTAAGGAACCACAGAGGAAAGGGACTGAAGGTGTATAGTGTGCCTAAGGAGAGTCACCTAGAGAGAAAACATTCTCTTGGGCTTTCACAGAGGGCAAACTGGTCAAGCAATAGCTGTGACTAATCCAGATGGCTGCCAGTTACTACAGTTCTACAAAGCACTGTTCATTATTCCAAGGTAAGTCCTGAGGGGATTTAACTGACCTTGGGAGGTATAAAAACTACATGTTTTGTTATACAGGTCTTGCTTTAACTTGCCCTTAACCACCCAGAAGAAAAGTTTAAACATGACACATAACAAGTGTGCTGATCTGTGAAAGGCTCAAATCAACACCTTCCAACATTGCCATTTTCGCCAGTAACACAATGCAATTATAGTACATTTGACTATGTATACAGCTACCTTCTCTTAGATTCGAGAGAAGAAATCTATTGTACCAATCTATTGTATCTTAAAAATGACAAAGCTCCAGGAAATAATAATTCAACATCTGTAAGATGATGCAAAGACTATCAGGCATCTTGAAAAAGGGAAAGAAGGAGACAACATAAGTGGCATAAAAAGAATATGGGCAGAAGTAATAGCAGACAACTTCCAAAACATGGGGTAGCAAGCTCACATTATGTTAACTGAGGCATACAGAACTCCAAATAATATCAACCAAATTAAACTACACCCAGACATATAATAATCAAGACTCCAGAACAAGAACGACATACTAAAAGCTGCTAGAGAAAATAAACAGAACACATTTAAATTCATGACAACCAAACCAACCCTATACAGAGTACTAAAAGATATTCCAGAAAAGGATAAAAATGACAATTCCCAGAACCACAACAGAAAGACAACCAGCCAAACAGAGCAAACAATTAAACACAGGAGAAAAGTAGGGATCCAACAGCAGGCAAATAGCATGAGAAACGTAAGTCAAAGACTTATGAGCTATCTCTCAGCCCTTTAAAATAATTTTTTAAAAAGTCAAGAAGAAATGGAAAGCAAATATTAATATTAAATTATTTGCCCAATATTGCACATTGTTAATCTGCGCAACAGATTGTAGGATAAAAATAGTAATATAACAACTCTTTAATTTACTGTTCTCGTTTTCAAAATTTGTAACCTATGTATTGTTGTACATTATCCTGCTTTATCTTTGTTTTGGCTATTTGTTTGTGCTTTTGTTTTTACTCTTCAAAATAATATTTAAAGTCATTAGGGAAAAACACCAGAAGTAATGACCCTTTATGGACATTTTGACCTTGAGGAACCGTTGGCATTCTGAGGCTGCCAGAGCCAGTGAATGGAACTGGGGAAGGACACACTCGTGGGGCCACATAGCTCTGTCCGCAGTCCCATTCACGACTGCTTGGACCATCCTTCATGAATCTACAGAAGAGAACTCCTGGACTGCTTCAGAAAGTGGCAGAGGGGTGGGACATGAGTTTGAATCCAAGGAGAAGATTTGGAGGAATCTTAACGGCAATGTGTCTTTCAGGGTAACTGTTTCTTAAAGATGTGAGATGTAAATATTCACCCTATATTTAATAATCTGTGGCATGTTACAGAAGAAAATCACATATGTACTCTATGTAAACACACACACACACACACACATATATATATATATATATATATATATAGCCTTTTGAGAGAAAAATATAAGTATTTTGAACATCCTAAATTATAAACTGAAGTTTTATATTGGTTAATATTAATTATTGGGAGAATTTTTAAGGATGAGTAGAAGAATAAAGCACAAACTAACAAAAATATATTCATGTTGCATTTATAAAAATTTTATATATCTATTTATCATGGCTAATGTATTCCATACTTATGAGATTATAATGTAATTTATAAAAAGGCATTGAGTGAGTGTTGTTAGGCAATAGCTATGATGAAATTCTAGCACATTAGCATGTGCTGGGATATTACAGTTCCCACAAGCAGTGACTTTTTGATGAAATGTTTAATGTGATGGATGCAATAAATATGCTTAATAACTGTAAAATTTTGCCTATTTAAAAAAACACTCTGTCTAACTCTTTCTCTATTGCTAAATAATTCCTCTTATACTTCTGTAGGTGAAAGAATTTGATAACGAATTTCCCTTCTTTTTTCCTGAGGATTCCCCACAAGACAGGTGTACCATTAAAAAACAAAACAAAACAAAACAAAAACAATAATTTCTTCACAGAGTCAAGATTAATCTTCAAGATGTTACTCAAATACCTAGATTGACAAAACTAGTCAAAGGGTTTAAAATGTGTTCAGATCTTTAAGAATGACACACAAACGGTTTGGGGAGTTTATTTTTTTAGTAATTGTGATGTATACCCTGAAATGTTACTCAGTGACCTACACAAGAAACAAATAGCAAAACAAAACAAATTGCATCAGATAAAAAATTAAAACTTTATTAATAAAGATATATTTGCAGGCAATGTGAACATTATAATGCATTGCCAGGCTCAAGAAAACCTGAGGTCCAAAATCAGTTGAAAACTTTGCCCAAAAAATCAAACTAGAGGGAGCAGAAAAAGGCAACATTTATAGACTTAATGGCTAAAAATAATTCAAAACACGAACCTACATATAAGAGGATCAAAGTGAACACTAAGCAGGGTAAATTAGGAGGAAAAGACCCACGTTTTCACATTTTGTAATAAGACAACATAAAATTTGAACTAAAGGTCTTAACAGAAGACAGAGACAAAACAAATCAGTTCCAAAGAGATGAGAACAGACGCTATAAGATAAAGGAATTTCTAGACAAAAGGAGAGAAAATATCTGCAGACAGAAGGGAGGAAATAGAGAAAAAAATAATGCAGAAATAAATTGCCAAAGAGAGAGGTAAACAAAATTGTCTTTCTGAAATAGCAAGGTAACACTATCCTATTTATAGGTAAACAAAGAACAGCATTATAGAAAATCATGTTAACTGGTAAGAGTAATATTAAAGTGTTTTAGAATAGTTTATACTAATTTATGTACTTGTGCATATTTTAGCAAGTTTCTCACTTAGTGAGTTCTACAGCCCCTCTGAAGATTTGGAATGGATTTTCACCCCAAATTTGGCTCAGCTGTTGATATTACTGAGCCCTCCTGCAAATATACAACATATTTGTGCCTAGCAACTGACAGATAAGTTAGCCAGACAGGATATTCATCTCAGGATCTCAGGAGTGAGGTAGCTTGTGTGCTCTAGGCACTGGGCCAAGTCCCACACACAGATATTTGATAGATTTTTCTAGCTTCATGGCTCCCTAGATATCCCCCTTTTTTATTTTGTTTTGTCAGAGATGGGTGTTCCACAGCAGTTAGAAAAGCAGTATTTGGAGACCTCTTTAAAGGATCATTTCATACTTGAGGCCAGTCTAAAGATGGTAAGTACTGGAATTCAGCAAAATAACCCAATACAGTGCAACAGTCCATAACAGTAGTGGGTTATCAGCAGAACTGGCAGTTGTCAGAAGAAGCAAAGTTTCTTTAACAAAGGCCTGGAAAGCATACACCAAATATTAAACGCCAGTGAATTCTGTTGGCTCCATAACAAAGGACCGGCAGGGCTCAGCAAACACAGTATAAAATAGCACTGTTCAAAGTGGAAGCTTGCTGTCAGGCAGCTGACATAGTTCATGGAACCAAGAAAACAGACTTTGGAAGTAGGAGCTTGTAGGGATCTGTGGATCTTACTGAGAACTGGTTCAACCCCGGGGAGACACAGCAGTAGGAATCAGAAAGAAAGACAAGAAAGAAAGTTGGGCTAGGTGGTTGCCATTCTGCCTGATGGGTGAGACTAACTTACTCACACACAAAGGATCCTTTATTTATACCTTTACAAGGTTTGCATCCCATAATACAAGGTTACCCCGCAACCTGAACCCGACTGGAAGTTCTTCTCACATGATGCTTTTCTCACATTGGGGCAGCTTTCTGCTCCAGGCAAGGAGGCCAGTCCCACCTGCGTACACTTGATCAACTCCCTGGCTTCTTGCAGCTCCCAACAGCAGCTGTGGCCTAGGCATGCAGCTCACAACATTAGTTGTGCCCTGCCACTGTCCTCCACATTATCTAGCCAGTCTCCTTTCCTACACCTTCATGCTATCGCCCTGCCCATTGATGACCCAGCCTCTTCCTACCAGAAGGCCTCATTCTGGTACTAGTATGCTTTCTACTCCCCACCCTCCACCCCCATGAGCCTGGCATCATCCGACTTGACCCGCAAACCAGTCTAGCATGGTCCATCCTTCAGCAGCACAGTGGCTAGGGCAGCTGGTTGAGGCCAGGGCCTGAGAAGTTTCACTTCACATAAGCTCTCAGGTTAGACCTGTGGTGATGACACAGATTATAGTGGATGCTGAGGTTTTTAAGCCTTTTCATTATTTGAGGGCTTGAAAACACTAAGTGTGTCACAAAAATATAACAGTGAAATCCATTCAATGAAATCCAAGTGGAACCATAAAAGAAGCCTGTGAAAACAAGGTAAGTAGAAACAAAAAGATATAAGAAATATACCCAGACCCAGCCCATTCCCCCTACATAGTGGGACCAACAACCAGCATTAAAGTACTCAAAAATGGAAAGCTAGATTGGCCAGAGGAATCCAAGTGCCTGGCCCATCAACCTACATGAAGTGAAGAACCTAGAACACAGCAAGTAGCCTGACCAGAAGAATCCAGGGTAAATCCACTCTAACAAGGGGAAATACTTGGCATTCAAATTCTCACTTTACAGTTTGATCTGTCATATAACTGTAGACTTCACTCCTATGGTCAAAATTACCAAACCAAAAAGTTAACAAAGTTTGTCAATTTCTAAATTTTGCTTGATATTATTATTATTATTATTATTATTAGTATTATTAGTATTATTAGTATTATTAGTATTATTTTACATTTAAAAGAAATTATTTCCAAGTCAAGTATATTTTAATTACAAGTAATTTCTGTTAGGCTACAAGTATAAGAGAAATATTTTAGAGACACTTGCAAAAGTAGCTCACACTGAAAAGCCTTACCTCTGTTCCTCTCCTAATTAAATGACATATTTTAAATGTTAACAATAAGTGACATTGAAAAAGTTCTAAGAATTAAAATTCTTACTGTTTTCTCAGGCACTTGATTTTTTATTCAAGTGAGTAGTTACGTGGAGATACATAACATGTACTTGTAACCTTTTATCAGTCAAACCCCAGTTCTTGCACTTGCCAGGCAGGTGCTTAGATCACTGAGCTATCTCTCACTCCAAAGAGTTATCTCAAATAACCTAATAATTTCAATTATGTAATAAAGACCTTGAAAAAAGTAAAGTCAACTGGTAAATTTTAACTATAAATTTCATGTGTGATTACCTACTTAGGCACATAAATGGACTTTCGTTTTGAAAATTCCCATGTGTAAATACTACATTTAAAATGGCTTTAACCATCCCACTCTCATTCCAGTAGCTCAATAAAATGTTACAAGTACATATTGATGTTATTATTATTGTTGACTGTAGTACAATAGCTAGAATATCATATCTATTTTAACCACTAGTTTTCCCTTGGGTAACAGACTGGAGAGTGCCAGGGTAATAACCTCACCACAACCCTACACCTAAAGATGGAGGACAGAGCCAAATGGAAACCAACACCCAACTCTCAGTTAATTGGGAAGTCAGGATTTTGTGATAGACACAAAACCAAGAATCTTCCACATACAGAAGATATCCCTGAAGAACAGACTTTTCTTGGAGTGGCCTTGATACTAGTCTTACAGCTACCTACCATCAAAATTTCACAAGGACTATCACAGGAATTAAAATAAAGGGTTCTTTCTGAAATAGAATATGACAAGACTAAGGAGCAAAACACATTCTCAGGCCCCAAGCCCACTCAGAACAAGTCCAGGAGACATAAGCATAGAAGAAATTGGAAGACACATACCTAAAATCTCTGAAATGATAGCAATTGAATATGGCAGTAACTCCAGGCAGGCACAGAGGAAGACAGATCAGATATAATCTTTCAGGTAGAAAAGAGATGATAAGCATAATAAAAGAATTGCTGAGCACAACTAAGGAAGACATAGATAAACATAAAGAAGCACAGAAAAATGACAAAAACCTTGAAATCACAATACAGGAAATAATTAGGATGCATGAAAGAAATTCAAAGGAATAGCCAGGAAATTAAAAATTTCATTTAAACCTGGTAAAACCATTTGACTGAAACTGAAGGTAGACTTTCAGACTTGAAGACAACATTACAGCTAGTGACCACAAAAGGAAAGATCTCTTAAAAATAACAAGGAACCCAGGAAATAATTCAACAGCTACAAGATGATACAATAATAAACAACATAATACTGACAGTTATACATGAAAAATGATGAGTCAACAAAAATGACATTAAAAGACTTTGTGAAAGTAATAGCAGAAAACTTCCCACACTTGGGAAAAAAAATCTGACATACAGTTAAGTGAAGCATATAGAACTCCAATTATCATCAACCAAAATAATTTGTACCCAGACTTATAATAATCAAAAATCTCAGAAATTCAGCAAAAGAACATTATATTAAAAGCTTTTAGAGAAGAGAAACATTTTCCTAACAAAGGAAAACCCAGCAGAATCACAGCATATTTCTCCTACACAAGCCATCAAGTCAAGATGAGCTTAGAGTAAAGTACTTCACGTCCTGAAAGAAAACAATTTTGAACCCAGGTTGATGTACCCTGAAAAAATATATTTCAAAATTAATAGAGAAATAAAATACTTCCATGAAAAAGAACAACAAAAGAAATTCATGACCACCAAATGAACCCTAGAAAGAGTCCTGAAAGAAATTCTGAAAAGAGATAAATATGACCACAGTTTGAAGAACAACAGAAAGAAACCACCAAGTAGGGCAAGTGATTAAACACAAGAAAAGTAGGGAATCAGTGGCAGGAAAATAGCATGACAAAGATAAGCCAATATGTATTAGTAAGAATCATCAATGCAAATAGCTTCAAACTCACCAACTTAAAAAAAAAAAAAAAGACTGGCAGAATAGACTAAGAAATAAAATGTAATGATATACTTCAATGTACAAGAAATGCATTAACTCAAAAGAAATTCATAGGGTGAAAGTCAAAGAATAGAAAATAACACTCCATGTGGCAGGAGCTCAGAAAAAAAAGCTGGGGTATCTATTCTGTTCACAGACAATGTGGACTTCAAACCAAGCATGATCATATGAAATTAACAAAGTCACTACATCTTTGTTACAGGAAAACCTCAAGAGGAAGAGCTAATAATCATAAATATGTATGTACCAAATATGGGGAGCACCCAACTATATAAGAGAAATTTGAAATGACATGAAAACTCAAATAACAAATTACACAGTCTGAATGAGGGAACTTAACACCCCATTGTCTCAAAGACATAGTTCAACCAGACAAAAAATTAGCCAAGAGGCAGCAGAACTGAACCACACTTTTGAGCACATAGACTTAGTAGGCATTTATAGAGTGTTTCCTCCAACAACTGAATACACATTCTTCTCAGATGCAAAGGGGATGTTCTCTAAAATTAATCACACACTAGTCCACAAAACATGCTTAAGTAAATGCAAGGAAATTGAAATTATCCCATGTATATTATCTGATGAACATTAATGACAATACAAATTGTAAAAACTCCCTAAACACATGAAAATTAAATAACTCTCTTCAACAACCAATGGGTCACAGATGAAATTAAAGAAGAAATTAAAGAATATCTACAAACAAAAGTTCAAGTACAACTTATAATTTGCAGGATGAAATGAGAGCAACCCTGAGGGAAGTTTATAGCAGTGAGCTCACACATTAGATAAACAGGAGAGCACAAATAAATACCCTAATGCTGCACCTCAAGTTTCTAGAAGAAGAAGAGCAAGTCAAACACAAAGTCCTAAACAGGAAAAAAATTGTAAGAATTAGAGCATAAGTTAATGTAATTTAGTTAACAAAAACAGTACAAAGACTCTGGACTACTATGACGAAGGCAACATTATGCAATATATTAACTATTGTAAAATAATAATAATAATAATAGTCAATAAACATACCAAGATTTAAAAAGAATACAAAGAATTAATGAGTCAAAGCATTGGGTTCTTTGAAAGATTAAGGAGAGGGAGTTTGAGAAAGTGATTTATCTATGTATGTAAGCAGGATAGTTTGGACAACTGTACTGTACATTTCTTCAGGTCTATAGAAGGGAGTGGGTAATACTTTAAATTTTCCATCTCCTTCTTTCAACTGTTTGTAATTTTTCTCTTAATTTATTATACATCTTTCTTCTTCCAATTGTACATACATATGTCTAGTAATATGAATAACTGGTTAGAAGACAACATTGTGTCTTACAATACTGTGAAATTCATACTGCTTGGAGAAAGAGAGAGAGAGAGAGAGAGAGAGAGAGAGAGAGAGAGAGAGAGAGAGTAGCTATCACTAATTTTGAATTGCTAAATCAGGCTTTGGCATTGTTTCCATAGGTTGTTTTATAGATTAAAATCCCTTCTTATACTTTGTGGAGCTCTGAACTCTGATATGCTCTGTGTTTCTAAAGGAATTGTACATATACATGCAGTTGGTGTGTGTATGCACAGGGGAGAATGTATACGTAGCATTTTTTTTTTTTCTGCCACATGAACTGATAGCATTAGACAGCCAACCATATCCTTTTTCACTCTGAATTTGGGAGTTTAAATTATTTAGGGGTTTGATGACCTGGAACAATCAGTTCAGCTGGTCAAGAGTTTGGAGGAATGAAATTGAAGAGAGACCAAAAAGATTCTTCCTTCCGTGATGTGTGCTAAATGGAACATTTTAAGCTACTAATTTAAACTCTTGTGATTTCAGCACATAATATTCCACTAAAAATCATTCGAGGCTTCTTCTATCCTACATTGCAATCTTTCATTTTTTTCTGAGTTATTTATTTGTATGAAGTAAAGTCGGAATAAGAATGGCTTCAAACCAAACAGCCTGGTGATTTTTAAAGCAGGAATTGTCTAAAATATTCCTGTCTTTCAATGCTCTGGGTCACGGTGTCCTATTGAATGTGTTCTGACATGCTACAGAAAAGTTCCAAATTGCTTCTTTCATTTTTTTTCTGAGTTAGATTTTAGCAGAGATTTTTTTTTTGATCTTTAGTCAGTTTCCAACAGCCTATATTTAAATCTTAATCATAAAGCTGAAGTTATGTTACCCTAAAGTACTTGGAAATTTGGGTTAAATATGTGATGTACATTTATAAGTAATAAAAGCATGCGAATAAATGAGACTAAATAATTTTCCTCGGTAATTTTTCTTTTTCCCCAAATGGCCTTAAAAATCTTATTGTTGTGCTAGCATGAGAAGTTCTTTATACTCTGTTCTAATTATCTGATACATCTGGTGATCACGAGGGCTACTGCAGTGGAGAGGTAGTGAGCATTGAATTTTCCTCAGAGAACAATATTAGCAAGAATTGAGGAGACTTGTAATTTTTGAAAAAGGGGGCAAAGTATTGAGAAAGATCATACGAAGACCAGTGAGATCATTGTTAAAACCTAATGTCAAATTACATTTCACAAGCTATCTACATGTTAATTTCAAGTTCCTATACATCACCATGATGTTAATTATGGCTAACTGGAGTGCACTTGTTTAACCAAAGTAGATAGATGATCTATTCTGATTAATATCTTTACTTGGCTCTTTAAAAAAAAAAAAAAAAAAAAAGCTCTTGATACACATTTCAGACTGAGTTTGAACTCACTGAGTAACGCACACTGGTGTCACCTTTATGCTCTTCCTCCTGCTTCAGCTTCCCAAGTGCACAGCAGCACACCGTGCCCTCCGTCTCTGCTGCAGCTCTTTCCGCCACAGCTCATCAGACCTCTTTCCGTCTCAGAGCTGTGCCCCGGATGGAGCCCTGAGGAGGCACAGGATGCGCAACCGCGGAACGCAAGTGCTGAGCTGGTGAGGTCACCTGATGAAACTCGTTTATGCACACAGTCTCATGCTCGGCTTCTGCGTTTTCTTAAGGTTCAATTTAGAAAACATCCATCTTACTAGCGGGAATACTAGCTTTACTCAGTCTACTCTCTGCAAATAGCTGTCACTAATTATCAGAAATAGCATTTCCTGCTTGTTTGACAAAATATTCTCTGATATTAGTGATTCTTGTACTCCACCTGATGAACATTTTGTGTTCTACACGGAAAGTTCCTGTTTTGGACGTGAAATTCTCTTAAATTTTAAAGTATGAGCTGGATTTAGATTACAGTAATTGGGGGAAAGTCCAGATACCACGACACTCCATGGATGACACCAAATACAGCATCTCTCCCTGGCCATGACTTAGATTCTTCAGGGAGCCGGCACGGCGTGTGCCATCCTTTCATGTTTACTACCTAATCCTTACACTGTATTCAATAAAGTCAGTATTAGTATTATTTTCAATTTAGGGATACCCAAACTGAAACATAGTATGTGAGTTATCCTCCGACAATTAGATGTCACTCCCTAGAGTCTGATAAATTGACTCTCAAGCTCCATCTTTCCCCCTTAAAACCTGTTCAACTTGCCGTTGTACCATCTATTATACATTATGCATGTACTTCAATGCGATGTACAAATACTTAGCAACACATATCTCACATGGAAAGAGTGACCTGGCTATTGAACTCTCAAATTTTATCTTGCTTTCTCTCTCAAAGATTAGCTCTGATTTTTGTAAGTAATAGCAACAAGGCAATGTGTTTAAAACATATATTTTAAAAGCCAACAGAATATTTCAGAAGGCTTCAGAGGAGAGTAATAATGCCAGGCCAAGAGAGTGAACAAACTGGCCAGGCCGGGGGAACCCACAACTGACTTTTGTAGACTGTTGCAAGTTACATGTTGCACTTATATACATGTTGCACTCATGTATATAAGCAATGGAGTCTTCACTTCTTAGCACACGTGCTGCCAAAGCAAGCACTCCTCTTTATTTCTGATGAAATTTAGTATTTTTCTGGAAGGGCTTCACTAGGGCTTCACAAATAATCCAAAGTGACTTATTTTATCTTAGCCATTGCATGCTTTTTCTTCCAGCCCACCCCAAACTGGCACGAAGAAGGGTACCTCCCTCTCCCCCTCCTTCCCTCACTCACTCCCTGCAACATATAACTGTTGGACCCCAAAATCACTACCCACCTCTGAAAATACACAAATGAGTGAGAGATACCCCTCGCTCCAAAGAGCCTACTGTCCAGAAGAAGAGAGACACGTTCATTGGCAGCTTTGATATGGTAAAAGCTATGAGGAATTTAGGAAAAGCATCATTTAGGTAGAATATTGCAAAATCTTGAGGTTGCATGTAGTTGTGGGTGATGAATGGGACCAGTGCCGATATATCAATCTAGGGCTGAACGTGTAAGTTTGGTTTTGTTGCAGCAGTAATTGCACTCAGGATGTTGCACTTACCAGGCAGATGCTTACATTGCTGAGCTATAGCCTCAGCCCCATAAGCCAGATTTTAAACGATAAACACAATAGAAAATACACAGCACACAGTACACGAATGCTTCAAGGTGCGTGTGTATGCTGCGTGTGCCTTCAGTTCTCAGTTATACCTGGTGGAACAGTAAATGTATAACTTTTCACTGATGAAAAACAGAGTGCAGAAAGGTTAAATATTAAGGTCTTATGGTTAATAAGGGACAGAGACAAGATAAGCATTGACTCTAGATCCAGCGCCCTAACACAGATGGAGGATAGGAGGTGTACAGAAAAATCTAGATTTTTTCTGCCATGATGTTTCTGCCTTGGAGCCAGCTGACTGTGGCCTTAGTGCTCCCAAATCATGAACTAAATTAGAACTTCCCTTCTTTACATTGTGTCGGGTGCTTTGCCCAGCAACAGGAAGGTAGACTGATACAATAGCACTACTACTGCTACAGAAAAAAACAGACCAAAACACGGGAAGAAACAATACTGGGAAGATTTTGGAGACAGTCTGTTGCGCTGGCAGGCCTTACTGAATGGATCTCTCTCCTGTAGGGATGGCTACACAGCCAGTTTGGCGTTTCCCTCCCTGACTGAAGTATTCGCATCAGTAAACAGGATATACTCAGCATCAGACAAAGGCTTCATAGACAGGTCTGGCTGACTAGAGGGAGCTCCTGGGTCAGAGTTGGACAGTCATTGTCTGACAGCCAAGCTCAGTAGGCAGAAGGTGGCTGGGTTTAGGAGTTTGACCAGCTGAAAAGTAACCCAGGATTTCCACAAAACACTCATTGATAGTGAGTGATATGGCTGCTCAAGAGCTAACGACGGCCCCTTTGGCTTTTAACAAGGATTGTTCAGAGAAGCAGCGGAACCAAGCACGAAGGAAGATGTCTGATACGGAGCAAAAGAAATGGTTACTCCCAGCTTGGAGAGGAGGTAATGTCCCCAAAGAGGAACAGGGTACTCAAGCATGTATAAGAACGTGTTTGGTAAAGTGCATACCTGTTTCACAGGACCTGCTCTGGCAGGATTTCTCTTCAGAGGGGATATTGTGGTGTTCATAACTTGGACGCCCACCCCAGGAAGTCAAAGGAGCAGTAGGCTGGGTCACAACTGGTTCAGCCCCATGGTACACCATAAAAGTCATAGGGCTCCCCCCAATATTGGCAACAACTCTGGGGTTCTAGGAGCCCAGTGTAATGGGGCATAGTCTGTCTTATTGGTTGGTATCAAAGAGAGGGAGAAGAGGCTCCTGCTGGGGTACCGCAATCAGGTTTCTTTTCACCCTGCAGACAGAAGGAATGTTCCAGTGTCTGAATTGTCGGCAACAAGTATATTAGCCAGCTGCCAGGACATAAGGTCTGCCGGCAGTCTTCCGTTGCGATGCTGTGGGGCTCCTTGTATTGGATGCCACAGAGACTGTCTTCGGGGAGGCAGTTCAGGAACAGGCTTTCCGAGCATTGCGTCTAGAACAGTTTTCTGCTGGGTTCTGCGACGGGCTCATGTTGTTACTCTTCTCTCTCTTGCTTCACACGAACCTTTTGTGTGATGTGAAGTGACTGAGGGCCGCTCAGGCTAGCAAAGCCAACAGCCTTGTGGATTTTTTTCATAATGTTGGAAGCAGACAAAGACAGCATTGATCATCTGTTGGTTTTGAGGCACCTCTGGGTCGAAAGGGTGCGTAGACCTAACAGGTATCACAGAGACTCTCTTAAAATTTGGCTGGACTTTCACTGGGTACCTGAATAATTTCTATAATATTAGGCATGTTTATTGGCTTTTTGCCTCTTTATTTGAGCCTCATGAAGGGTGCTGTGTGGAGCTGATGTAAAGCCTCAAGGCCTTCTGCTGTCTTGCAGTCCCAGTTTGGATGCACTTGGGTAGAAGTGAGTTCACTCAAGCATCAGAATCAACCAGGATGGCCGGAACTTTTTATTTTACCCTGGGCTGGCCCCCATCTAGAATGCAGTAGCATTCTCCAGTATTAAACAGGGCCAAAAGGGGCTGCTGACAGCCATCCCATCTTCAGATGGATGCAATGAGCTTCAGTCACTGCTTGGGGCTTTTCCTAGTAGGATGGTATGTGCTGCTTCTAATTAAGCAGTTCAGCAGAATTAAATGGTTGATAATATAGCAAAGTTGCTTGGGTGGGTATGCCCGGGGTAAACAAGAAGCAGCAACTTAAGTTGTGGGTTCAAGCTGAGTGGCAGAACAGAGGAGATGGCTCATAGGGCTGTTAGTGTTTCTTCTACGTTGGCAGCACCTGATAAGGAATCAAGCCGGGGTCCAGGAGGCACTGTAGTGGTTGTTGGCAGTGAAGTTGTGGAGTCTGGAACAACAGTCAGAGGCTTCCAGCAGGCTGGAGGAGTTGTAGGCCCGGCAGCGCTCAGGGGCAGTGGCAGATGTAAACCTCCAGACAATGGCAGAGATTTGGAGCACAGGCTTTGTTTGCTGGGTGGACTCAGGAACAGTGGATGAAGCTGAGGGGCCTCTCGAGTGCACATGCTGATTCTGTGGTGTCCTTGAGGGCAGCGACACCAGGGATACTATGGATCCTGCAAGAAGGAGGGGTGGCATGGGAGCCCTGGCTCTGGTGGCAGTGCTGGCTGCTACATTATAAATCTGGAAAAGTGAGGAGCCCTGGTAACTGTGGTCACCGTGCCTGGATCAGCTGCGGGGCACTGAGGCCAACGAAGCCTCTGAGGGCCCACAACTGTGAGGAGGCAGATTGCACTTAGGGTCTTCAGGTCGGACTAAGTAAAGCATTTCTGGAGCTTAGGACAGCCCTAGGAGGATCTCTAGGATGACCGGGATGGTTCCTTTTCTAACGCAGAGCACAGGAGAAGAGCCAAGAAGGCAGGCTTTGACACAGATTTGGCCAAGAATCAATATGAGGGAGCTGGTCACGGCAGCCAGTCTTGGAATCTGTTACCCCGTTTCAGGCTTGCTGCATGATTGACATTTGGACATCCCTTGGGTGACCAATGTGGGCACAGGTTCAGCCAATCAAAATAGCCGTCGGTTTGGAGACTGAGGCTTCATGTTCACTCCATAGTCACCAGGGCATCCTCTTTTGAAGTTTTCTAGCACTCAATCAAGGACCATAGATGTAGTGTGACTTGTGCCCAGTCTCTCTCCCTATGGTGTATGTGGAGACACAATAGGCAAGGGTGGGTGACCCCCAGAGAGAGATAACTTGGATGCCTACATGGCCCTTGCCTCTCAGCAACTCTGAAACCCTCTTGACAATGGAGAAGCATCATTGGGTTCCCCATTTTGTCATTAGATGCATCCATGGAACCACTGGTTGGGGCCCAATCAAGCTCCATAGCTCTGAGGTCCCAGAGGGGCCATTTGCCATGGAACACAGATGGAATGGCCTACTGTGTTTGCTGTCCATTACAAATATTCATACACTCACTGGGCAGGCACTCAGGGAATAAATATTCCGACAACATTCCCTTATGGGTAGTCTCAACTTAAAGTGAGGTGAGCAGGCTCCGCTGCTCAGAACTGAGCAGGACTGACTCCGAACTGACTGGGGTGCCCCTGGGGTCTTAGCTTATTCAGTGACCTGAATCCATTCTGATCTTTCCCCCTTTTTTGGGTCTGATGAGAGCTGCTGGTGCCAAGCAGGAGTCCAGTCCCCAAGGGGACTCTGAGAAAGTCCGGAGGGCGCCCCTTCCCATCTAGGAACCTGGAAAGGTTCCAGCTGTAACCACCAGGGCTCAGCTGATGGTCTAAGTGGGCAGCCTGGTCAGGGAAGCAAGACATGTTACAGAAAAACAGACCAAGCACAGAAAGAAAGTCACTGAGAAGGCATTAGAGGGTGGCTTCTTCCAGGGTGGGCTTAACTGAGATCTCTCTCCCAAAGAGTTAGAACCCCACCTGGCAGGGTTTGGGGACTTTATAGTGAGGGCACGTGGAAAGGTACAACGGGAGATTCGGCACGTTGTGACTGGAGGGTTGGGTGGCATCAAGGATGGCTAAGGACGTTTAAACATCTCAAGTTACATCACCAGGCCATCAGTTAAACAAGCACGAGATACACAATGGAAGAAATGTCCCATTTTGAGGTCCTTCCAAACATGTCCCTCTGGTTCTGGCAGGTAGTCTTGGCAGGCTCTGTTTAAAATTTTAATTTCCCTTTCACTGTTTACAGGACTGTGTATTTTACCGTGATTCATACTGGTACATACACAGTGTCCTCTGATCGTCACGATAAACTTTGGGCAGAGACAAAAGAGATCAGAGGATCTGTGTTGAGAACGCTGTCGTGATTTTGTCAGAATCCTACCTATTTCTGCATGCAGATTCAAATCATGTGACTTGATCTCCATGTTAAGACCTTTTAAAATCAACGTATCAAATGTTTCCAATATTGCTGTGAATGCATCTTATTTACTGCTTTTTATAGAGTATAATTCATCTTGGGCACCAGCTATCTGATGTGAACTAAAACATGCTTTTCTTTTCAAATTTAAAGTTCCTGTATTACTTTATCATATGTAGAGCCACTATTAAATTACATTTTTGCATTTCATGGAGTTATGTTTATACTGATTTATCCATTCTCCCTCTTTAATTTAGGAAATGTAGAAAAGTAGCAGCACAATATTATCCGAGAACTTAAATGCATGCTAAAAATATGTCCATCTACCATTGACTAGAAGTTTTTCCTTCTCGACTTTTCTTCTTAGGCTTCACACTTAGATGCTTTCCAAAGTCTTGACTCTGATCCCCTCGGCCCCATTTCATCTCACCCTCCTTTCTTCTGTGCCTCTTATTTTTTGTCATGGTGGGGTATTGTTTGTCTCCTAGCACTTCCTGTCTACCTTCATCACCATTCCTTCTCTGTGCCAAAGCACTTGAGAAAAGCAATTTTCAAAAAGGAAAGAATATTTTGGTTCATGGTTTCAGAAGTTTTAACAGGGCTCACTCGATTCTGGGGGACAGCGCATCACGGTAGAAGCATGTGGCAGGGAAATAGTTCTCACCACAGCCGAGAAGCAGAGGGAGAGAAGCAACCCAGGTCCTTATCTCCCCCTCCCAAGGCAGCCCCTCGAAGACCTATTTTCCCTCTCCTTCACCCTGACTATTAAAGATCCTGCCGTCTCCCAATGGCATGCTGTTTGCTTTCAGCTTCATTCCCAAAGTCTTCTCCAAGTCCTCATGTTCCCCCTACACCCCCTACTCCACAACTTTCTTGCTTTTCCCCACCTAAAGCATTTACTACTTTTTAACTCACTACATAATTATGCTCTTATCTTTATTGTATAGCCATCTCCCCACACTAACAAGAAGGCTGAGAATTGTATCTATTTTATTCACTGCTTATACTACATCCTTTATATCAAGAAAAGAAGCAAAAAAGGCCAGCGAGATAGCTCAGCAGACTAAGCGCCTGCTTAAGCAAGCACAGGGACTGGGGCTTGATCCTCATCATCACAGGCTGTGCTGACCCAGCTCTGGGCATGCAGAGCTAGCCAGCAAGACCCAGCGTGGTGGTGCACGCCTGCAATCCTAGCACTGGGGAGGATGAAAACAGGAGGATCACTGTGAGTCTGAGCAGCATAGTGAGACCCTGTACCAGAAACAAAAACCAAAACAAAAAGCAAAGATTCAAAATATGCTGTCTACCTATCCCTTCCAGGGAATATAATTATGTACTGCAAATATGTACTAATAAAAAATGGAAAAAAAAAAAAAAAGCCAGGAAACACTAAGCACTCGTTAAGCAGTTTGTAAATGACGTTAGGTCATACACTTGAACTGTTCATAGTTGTCTCTGAAAGACATAGACAGGAACATAAAAAGAAAGCAAACAACACCTAGCAAATTAAAAAATTCGTAAGACAACTTCGCACTGGCCACAGATGTGGCCAATGTGAGAATTCCAATAGTCACCGCCAGCGCTGTGTTTCGCTATGCTGTGAACTTGCGCTCTTTTCCAGAGGGCCTCCTGGGGTGATGGAAGGCCATACGATGAGAGCGCAGGGGCCGAAGGCCCAGCCCCTACGTTTGTTCTCTTACCTCTGCCCGTAGCATGCTTGTGGCCGTGGTCAAATCACTTAACAACTTGGTTTATCTTCTAAGTACTAGAATAAGGTACTCTCCGTGTAATTTTATACAGATTCGTTGGAAGTCACATAGGAAAAAAGGAAGTAATTTTGAGTAGAAAGGCAGTATGAAAATGCATCCCAATAGCAGTTTGCTACTATTTCTCAGCAAAAACTTCAGTGATTAGACACCCAAAAAATTACACCATGGTCAATGCTATCTAGTATGTGACATGCGGTCTCAATAGAATCATATAAGGACCAAACTAAAATACCCCTTTAATTTGAGGACTGTGATAAATGCCTACAATTTGGACCTGATTCAACCTACTGTTTTAATATTGGATCAGTAAAAATAAAAATTAGATGTGGGGTTCACAATTAATGCAATTTTTCTTTCCTGAAATTTGGTTCATGACTGGACTTTGTCAGGTCACATTTCTTGTATTTTTTCAGTTAAAAAAAAATCTAACACCAATGTGATCTTTGCATTTATGTATTTTTAAATTATAAGGGAATCTCTGGTAACTTTAAGATTTTTTCTCTCCCACTCTAGTATAATTCCCAAGGTACACTACATGTTCCAAAAAGGTTTTTAGATGGTGTTATTTTCAAAATCTCTCCAACTTTGATGGGTGTATTAGGTAAACTCTGACTTATTATTTATGCTATTATAGCCACCAACAAAAAATCCATTTTTTGGAGTTTTGAGGATTCTAATTTTATCTTCAGCAAATGTAAGTGGATCGGCCAAAGCAGATTATAAATTCTCAGAGAATATATGTTCGAAGTGGTTCTGAGTTGTGGTACTTGGCCAGAAATCAAATTACATTAACTCACAGCAATGACATTTTCATCTCTCTGGCTAGCTAATTGGTGTTCTTAGTTCACCAAGCTCACAATGAAAAACAGCCATTCCTAAATAAGGCATGATAAGCCGAATGCCAGTGCTGAGTTTTGTAATAGTGAATATATTTAGTTTAGTTTCAAAACTCTCATTCTTTTCATTCTAGCCATCAAATCGACTTCTGCATCTCCGATTTTGAGCTAATTCCATATTTTCACGGCATCACTACTCACATACATTGTTTATTAGCTTTTGTGTATATAGCATCACAACTATGGTATCAGTGGAACTATAAATTCACCAAATAACATCAGAAGAAATCTTATAGTATTAAACATCAAGATCTTGGGTCTAAGTAGATATTTATTTGAACTGTAAGAAGACTTTGCATAATTTCAGGCTTTGAAGAATCTGAGAAATATTTCTGGCAATATAGAACATTGCCAGCCATGCAGATCCCTGGAAATCTAGAGATAATTTAACCAATCAGAACTCTTCAGCTCAGGGATAGCAAGATAGTTCAGCAGACTAAGCACCTACTTAAGCAAGCACAGGGACCAGGGTTTGATCACTGGCACCGCATGCACACATCCTGTATTTTAAATAATGCTTCTTTTAAAATATATATAAAGGTAATTACTTTTAAAAATTCAGCTACAATGGTGAGATGATAAGAATCAATGGAAATGTATACTATCAACAAAGGTGGCTTTTTTTAATAGAAGAGGAGTCACGGATCATAGACTAAGAAGAATGCCCTTTGTTTCTGGGGCATTATGCTCTCCAAACCATAGTAAAGAAATTCAGAATATAAATCTCTTTTTTACACTCTGCCCCTCTCTTCAGATTCTAGCTATTCCTTCATAATTTTATTTCATCATCAAGTCACATGTTTAGTAAGAAAATAACATTTCTCTAAAATGCATCTTGTAATATTATAGATACTCCATCGATCATTTAACAATTAATTATAATTATAGTTTATTCACAATCGTAAAACATTTGGAAAGTGTAAAATGCGGCAAGTTACAAATATGTGCTGTGAGCATTCGTCTTCCATCCACTGTGGTCACTCACAACGGACTGCAGGATTCCTTCTCATTGGTCTAGAAATAACCTGGGAGTTTTCTTCAAAACCTACTTGCATTCCGAAGTCTTCCCTAGCTATCAAGAAACCTAAAATATCCTAACTATTTTAATCGTACAAACTAAAATGATTGTTTCCCTTTTCTTTTATTTCAGTGGCTTAATAATATGAAGGGTATCAGATGTTTTAGAAGCAACTACTTCATTATTCTGAGTTTCTGATTAGGCAGTGGTGATGGTGGAAATAGGACTTGGCATATTTGCTTTCCCTGAGAAGGGAGCCAGGATCATAGCCAAGGATGGAGTTGTTAGTTTCAGGACTGGATAATGCCCTATGTCATTCACTACTAATCACCCAGAGAATACAGGGCACACAATAACAATACTAGGTTAACGCTAGCCATATAGAATTCTCTTCACATATATCTACGCGGCTCTATCTCCTCAGTAGAGGACAGGGATGTCTCCCAGTAGGGAATATTGGCCTTTGAAAAGTGCTATTCTTTGACAGGACTATTACACTTTAGGCTAATTAGCCCCCACCCCAATTCTGTTCTCCAAATCCAGTGCCCTAAGATTCAGTTTCTGTGAAAACCAAAAGCATAACTACATTTTTAGGTTGTAAACCAAAAATAGAAAGTTACTAACAAGCACCAATTCTAAGTATGAATTGGATAATGCTCAATACTATGAATTGAGTAGATGATCAAAAAGGAATTAAAATGTTATTTCAGAAAAATTCAAAGATTTTAACAGTATTGTTTACGTACTCTTTTTTTTTTGTCTTTTTGAGACAGGATCTTTCTATGCAGTTCAGGCTGGCCTTGAGCTCACTTTTGTAGCCCAGGCTGATCTCGAACTCACACCAATCCTCCTGCCTCAGCCTCCCAAGTGCTGGGATTACAGGCATGAGCCACTACGCCCGGCCTGTTTACTTACTTTTAAAGTGATTGACTACACAAGAGCATGTGTTTTCTCATCAAACAAAGATGCTTATTGCTGTGTTATCGAAAGCAAGAATGCCAGGTCAGTTCTAAGGTTGGAGAAACACATTTTCAGAAAGAGTACGGAGTTCAAATAAAGTGCAATAACAGAAACAGCACATTTTTGGGGCAAAGCTTTTTTATCCATGTTGCTTTAAATAGATACTGTAACTGTCCTCAGGAAGGAAAAGGTCATATATCCTAACAAAGCCACCGCTGCCTTCTCTGGGAACCTAGACTGCTAGGTGTTCCCTGTAGAGCTCGGCAGTCGGCTTGCAATACAGCTACGACACGCATTTATGGAGTTTTGCCCCGGCTCCTCCGGTTAATCTTCCTGAGGCTCCAGCCAAGCTGCCCTCCAGAGGGCAGCCTACGGTTTCCTTCTGCCACAGCCCTTGGCAGGCTCAGACCTTTAGAGAGCTTCTCCCGAGAGCAAGAAAAACGGGCCCCGAGCAAATGTAACAAGGGTTTCCTGTGAGAGTGCAAAGAAAGTTTGCGTCTGACACCACAGAGCAAAGCAAAAAGAGTCGTGCAACTCTTCATTTTACGCATATTTTTTCACCCAGCATTCCTTCTTGAACAGCCAGGAATCAGGGTTTCCTTTTACTCGTTGCCCTTCACGGCTCCACAAGTGTGTCATAGCCCAGCTCTGGCCCCAAATTTGTAAATAGTGCTTTGAAAAAACAAAAATGCCTATAGATGTTTTAGACATTCCTCTTCATGATGTAGTCTTCATGGAACTGGTCCCTTGGAAGGCAGGAAGTGCTTGGTAGTCCAGCCTCACGCGTGCCCCGCAAGCAGTTAATCCCAGCACTCATCACCTGTACCAGGAATGCTCAGATAGGCCACTGCAGGGAAGCAGCAAGCCTCCAAGGTGTGGAATCCGAGCTCTGCAGCAAGGCTGTGCATTTACTCAAGACTTGCCTGAGTATCAGCTCTTCATTTAATTATGAGGAGAACACGCATATGGGTAGGTATGAATGCACATATGGTAGATACATATGGGTCTATACATATGGATAGACATAGCTTTAAAAGACAAAAATGCTATGTGCATATTTCACCTCCTTCAATTCTATCCTTGCAGCCAACTTAGCAGGCGGCCAGGGAAAGCATTGTCCTGAGTTTCTAAATTGGAGAATCAGAGCGATACAGATACTTCCTCCGAGGCCCACAGCTGTTCTCTAAAGTAGAACTGGACCTGAGACAGTCTCGTTACAGTCTAGTGTCCTTATGCTGTGGGGTGTCACCTTATTCATACCTAGGAGAACATGGAAAGTAAAATGCATCCTAGATTTTCAAAAATTAGCATCAGAAGCAAAAGCTCCCACTAAAAGAGAGGGAAAATGCAAAAATAAGTATGTTACATTTAAAACTGAACAGGAAAATAATATTTTAAGTAATATTATGAGGCAGAAAACCAATAGGTTTATTGGATTAAACATTCTTTCCCATTGTTGACCTCCATATTTTGTGATGGAGAAAATCACTTGTTTATTTAGAGAAAATAAATAATTGTAATGATGTCACAGCATGTCTCACTGTGCAGTTACTTAAAGTGACAGTATGCATTTAATACCCTTGCCCAGAGACCCAAGTTTCTGCAGCACGGTTACTTAATCCCCAGTACAGAGCCAGGAAGGTAGCTTTATTCAAAACGGCCAAATGTATAAAGATACAAAAATCAAGCAAAAAAAAAAAAAAAAAAAAAAAAAAAAAAAAAAAAAAAAAAAAAAAAAAAAAAAAAAAAAAAAAAAAAAAAAAAAAAAAAAAAAAAAAAAAAAAAAAAAAAAAAAAGAGACTTCAGACTCATTTTATAAACCTCAGGCAATGAGAACAGGAACAGTCAATTCTCCATTTTTGTTGTAAGTGTGAGGAGGCAGCCTACGACGCCTTGGAATCTGTATTACAAGAGAATCAGCCCCGCGGCCAGGGTCACTCATCCCACCATCTGCCGTGAAATGCATCTCTGCGTTAATTATGGGGAGACGTTATTAGGTGAATGGAAAGAGATGTTTGAAAGAAAACTCATTCTTGGGCCAGTGAGACAGCTCAGCAGTCAGAAGCACCTGCTTAGGCAAGCTTAGACAAATGCAGGGACCATAGTTTGGTTGCCAGCATCACTTGTCGTACCAGCCCCACACCCAGGGCAGACTGAGCTGGCGAAAGAAAGAAAGAAAGAGAGAGAGAGAGAGAGAAAGAAAGAAAGAAAGAAAAGAGAGAAAGAAAGAGAGAGAGAGAAGAAAGAAAAAACCTGATTCTAATAGTAACATCAATAATAATAATAATAATAGTAATAATAATAATAATAATAATAATAATAATAAATCCTTGCTGGGCACTGCTAACCTGGGGTTCATAATGTTCACACCACTTTCAGTTTCTTGCCACTTGTCTTTCTGGCTTCCTTGGCCTTCTTCCTTGAAAGTTCCTCAAGTTTTCTCAGTTGGAGAGCTCACTGCTAGCTCTGAACTTTCCTGTATCCGATTCCCTACTAGGTGTCTCTACTTGACTTTCACCTAGACATTTCAAGCATCGTGTTTCTAGGACAGATGTCTTCATTGTCTCTACTCCATATTTTCATGACTCCCAAATTTAGCCCCCCCCCTTCTGTCCCGATTCTAAGCACTAATCTGTTAGGTAAAAGTTTTATCTCATTAACATTTTCTAATTATCATTATTGCATCTGTTGGTGGCATAGTGTCTGTTACTTTTCTCTCATTGCTGGGATAAAGAACTTGACTCCCAAAATGAAGGAAGGAAATTTATTTGGCTCCCAGTTTGTGGAGGTTTCAGTCCATGCTCAGCTGATTCCAAGGCAAAGTGGCGCATGACAGGGGGCAGCAATTCACAGTGGTGGAAAATAGCAAAAGAGCAGGGGCAGTTGCAGCTATGGCAGCAGAGAGCAAGTCTTGCCCGCCTGCTATTGCCTTCAGGCTATCTACCCTAGGCTACATGTAGCGCTCGCACCCATAATCCCACTAGTACTCAGACCCATAGTTCCCACCTCGGATCATGAATTAATCACGAAATCTAGAGCTGCACCTCCATGACTGCATGAGGCTCTGGGGGTACAATCACACATAAACCATAGCACATCGCCACCTCCCAGTGAGGCTGTAACTTCTTTGCAGTTACAAATCTGGGTTATTCATTTTATTTACTCAGTTTCTGAAAGAGCATCCTAACAAACTCAGGATCAATAACATCTCATTTTATAAATGCTAGTTGAACAAATCCATCACAACCTCAAAGATGGGTGAAAGACTAACCATTTATTAAATGAAAATATGCCATTATATGTAAGATGTACCATTATACTATTCATATATATACCTTTTATATATCTGTATTTGTATCTATCTGTCTGTCTGTCTGTCTGCCTGCCTGCCTGCCTGCCTGCCTGTCTGTCTGTCTGTCTATCTATCTATCTATCTATCTATCTATCTATCCATCTATCTATATTTTTGTTAAAGCAAATGTGTTTATTCCATTTAACTAAGATAAAAGATAGCTGTTGCTATTCATAATGTTCAAATTTAACTGAGGTAAAATGTGACTCAAGTTTAAGGTAAAATATAAAGAATAGACACGATTTTCTTTATAAAGCAAAGGATGAGGATGGTTTGGACACCCCTCTGCTTACATCTAATTCAATTTTCTTCTCAGTGTGTGGCATAGTGAAAAGAAGATAAGTTTTTAAAGAAAATCCAGACTTTGTACTGTAGTACTGTGTAACTCGAGACAGATAACTCAAAGTGTGGGAAAAATAGCACATGTTGTGTAAAGCTAATTTATAAATTGAGTTTGAACAAGATAACACACTGTCACTTATCAACCACATCTGACATGTAATGCACTAGGTGGTAAATAAGCAATAGCTATCGTTGTTTTTATTGGAAGCATTTAATAAAACTTCAAGGTGTAGTTAAAATTGGATTTACACCTTATTCTTCAAGAACCACCTCGGAAAAGAAGCACACTGCTTGTTCCTTGGACTCTGCAACGTCGTTTGTTGCCCACTGTCATTTTCTGATGACTTGCTGATGCTGAACAGTGACAGCAAAGTGCGAGGTTGTGCGTCACAAGTTTTGACATAGAAAGAACATGCACGTTTTTAAATGGCTTATTGTTAATTCCGTTTTGTTCTTCAAAACAAAACAAAAAAAATAAAGACCTTTAAGTGGTCATGAATAGCAATAATGCGATTGTACTTGTCATTTATTTAAATCAATTTTGTAACATTGGAGTATCTGTTGAGTACTTTGATTTAAAAATGTATATCTAATAGTTTTGTTACAGTAGTACTTCAGAAACAAACAAACAAACAAAAAATGCTTAAACTCAGTGAACTAAAACAACAACAATTCTTATACTCATGTTTGTGGACTTACTAGACTTTCATTAGATGAGACTGGTCTTGTCTAGACCTGGTTCCTGCCTACAGGTTGGATCTACTCTACCTGCCTGTTATTTTCCTTGGACTCATTGCCTGATATTTTCCTTGGACTCATTGCCTGATATTTTCATGTTAATAGCAGAGGTTTACAAATTATGCCCAGCTACAGAATAATGTTATATTTGGAGATATTTTTTTGCTACAGCTATCAATACTGTATCATAGATGATGGGTAGGGTTAACAGAGAAGATAATAAATGAAGTAGGAAAAACTTCAGTAGACCAAAGGAGACAACAGATTAAACGTAGTCAAACATTTATACATCAGACACTTTCTGCACATTATTGTACTTGTTTCTAAAGCCACCGGCATGGAGCGGATGTTGGCATCCTCTTTAGAAGTAAAGATGCAGACAATCAGAGACGCTAAATGGTTAGAAGGGCTAAGCAGTGGTGAGGACACACTTAGAAATCAGACTTTCGGAGCTGAGTGTGATGCTATGAAAACCCTAGAGATAGCGAAAAAGTGAATTGGAAAGTCTAAAATAGAGCAAACAAAACCCTGAACTGGTCTCCAGCCGCACCCACTTATGTACTGAGCTGCATAAACGCTTCACGCTCATCTTTTCACATGGTAGATACTCAAGTGCGTATGAAGGCCACATTTCCTTCAATCCTTTCATCTATTGGTGGACATAGATACTGTTTCCAAGGTCTACCTACTAAAAATGATAAATTACACTCTGAGTAACTACTTTGCAGATTATGATACACAGTATATTAATTATTATTAAGCTCTTATTATTTTGTTAAGAAAATTTATTTTTTCATGAAATTTAACAAGTATGAAAAAAAAAAAACAGCCCGAGGTGAAACGTGGTTCTGATTGGGAATTGGAAGTTGATCTTCAGAGATTTGATGTTTAAGCCAAAGGCATGGTGAGAAAGCTCCTTGGATCATGTAGTGGCCTAATTTGTACAGCTTCTGAGGAATCATGGAACAGAAAAATAATCCTTCAGAGTCATCTTCCTTACTTTCTCACTGCAAGGACAAAATATCCTACACACACAGATTAAGGGAGGAGAAGTTTATTTCAGCTTGTGTTTTATAGAGTGCTCAGTCCCTAGTTGGCTGGCTTCAAGGCAGGGGTGCATGGCAGCGTGGTATAGCAGAGGATAAACGGTCCTGCAGGTCAGATGGGGTTACAGCAGCAGCTCAGCAGCAAGCCTCCCCAGCCCTCCCATCCAGGCCATAAGCCTTTAGGGGGTCTCATCTACACTCAGGATGGAGCTTGTGTTTTCAGCAAACCCATTCAGTCACACCCAGAACCATGCTAATCCAATCCGTGAGCTAATCCATTCATCACACACCCATAATGCACACTGACACACTTTAGCTCTGGCCACTTTCCAAAAGCCCCACTTATGAAGCTTTGGGAGACATCTAGGTATAATTTATAACAAAATACATATGTTTTGTAAAGATCAATATATAGGATTGCATTGAAAATAGGGGCACTCTGCAGAAAACCCAGGAGGAGAGCACAATAATTGCAAGAAGAAATATTAAGGATTGCCCAAAACTAGTGACGTGGAGACAGAAAGAAGGCAGGTGTGGTAGACCTCAGCCAGGTAGGTTACTTGGCAGCCAGATGGGCACGGGGAATGAGAGAAAGGTACAAGAGTCATTGAGGCGTACTCTGCAGGAATATCTAGAAAACCAGTGATGCTGTAAGGAATTCAGAAGAGGTTAGATGCAGAGCTAGAATGAGAAGAGCATGAGTTTTGTTCTTGACTGTCTTTTAGCAGTGCTATAAGCATTACATAAAAATTACATTTGCCTTGGGGAATTTGGACACACATGTTATCATACCTCTTTTCCGTTTCCCTCCCCATCTGTCACTCCTTCCCCAGAACCCTTTTCCATCTCCATATTCATGGTTCTTACAGCTTCTCTTTTATTTTTCTCTTTAAATTAGTGACATTTTGTCTGTTTTGTATTAGAGAAACTATGTGGTATGTAATCGTCTGTGTCTGATTTATTTCACTCAGACGATTGGTCTCAAGATCCACGCATTTTCCTACAAGTTAATTCCTTTGTGGCTGAGTAATATCCCATTTTGTATATATACCACATTTCCTTTACTCACTCATCTGTTGATGGAAACATAGAGCCATTCCATAAATCTGCTTTTTTGAGTTGCACTGCTATAAACACAGGTGCCCATGAACTCTATAACATAATGACTTTAATAATTTTAGGAAAATGTTCTGGATGGGTACCGCTGGGCCAAGTGGAATTAATATTTGTGAGTGTTTTAAGGACTCTCCATGCTGACTTCATAATTTACATTCCTGCCAGAAATGTGGAAGGGTTTCTTCTCCCCTACAACCTCTCCAGCATCTATATTTAGGTCTTTTACCCATTTAATTTGATTTTAGTACAAGATGCAAGACATGAATCTTAATTCATTTTTCTGCACATGCGTATGAAGTTTTCCATCATGATTGTTAAAGAAGTTAACTTTTTTATCAATGTGTGCTATCATGACCTTGTAAATAACAAGACGACTGAAGGTGTCTCTGGGTTTTGCATCTTCAATTGTGTACCACTGGCTACTATGTCCTTCTGTGCCACTTCCATGCTGTCTTAAGTTTTGTAGATTTGAACTATAGCTTGTAGTCCGGAATTGTAATACTTCCTGCTTTCTCTTGTTGCTCAGCATTGCTTTGGGTATTCTTGGTGTCTTCTGACTCTATATGAACTTTAGAGTTGTTTCTCTAATTCTATGCAAAAGCTAAAGATATTGTAATTGCTATTTTATTAGCTCTATATGTAATTTTTGGTAATTTGGCCTTTTGCAATATTGGTTTTAGCTATGTGAGAAGAAGGAATGTCATTTTATTTTTAATATACCTTTCATCTCCCTTTTCAAAGCACTATAGTTTTTATTATAAATGTCTTCTGGTTCCTCTGTTAGGTTAATTCCAAGGTATTAAACTTTTTTAGCTCTACGAATGGAATGATTATTTTGGTTTCTTTCTTGGTGCATTCATTATTGGTGTATTAGTATCCTAATGATTTTTGTGTGTGTTTAACTTGTATGCTGCCACTCTGCTGAATTTGTTAACTAGTTCTATTTTCTGGTGGAAGACTGATAGAAATCCTGTCAGTAAATTCCAGGCTTGGGAGGTTTCTCCTGGGAAGAAGAACTGCATTGGCTGTTGGACTCCAGAAGATATATGTTATGACTTGGCAGAAAGTTTGCCTGCCTTTTGTTCATGTCCAGAGATTAATCTGGCAGAAGAAATCTTGAGGCAGTCAAATAGTGAGGCTGTGGCATGGCTATTATTGGGAGCTTTAGCAGATTTATGTAGAAAATCCAGAGCACAGAGCACATCAGGATGATTTAATATGTACTGAATTTGGCCAGAAAGGAAGCACCGTTAAACAGAGGACTGCAAAGATAGTGCTGAGAAGATCTTGATTGCTGAGAAAGAACAGAAGAATATAAAAGATGGCCTAAAGGCACCAAGAGAAGCAACACATTTTCACATTTTTCAGCCCAAATCTGCAAAAGTAAAAGGCTGCTCTGAGTAAAAAGCTGTAGAGCATCATGTTTGAGAACGGCAGAAGTGTAGAAAATTTGTTTTTCAAACAGGATTTTGAGTGCCCAGCGATCCATGCCCTAGTCCCCTACAGCCGTGCTGAAACTATTAGGCTTTTGCCTACTTTTGAAGCGGGACTAAATGCCTCTTGTACAAAGGGACATACATAAGCCTTTCCTGGGAGGAATGTTATGGTTCCAATGTAATATAAAGTTGACAGACTTAATACCGATTCTTTCTTTCTTTCTTTCTTTCTTTCTTTCTTTCTTTCTTTCTTTCTGAGGATGAATGCTTGTGATTCTTTTTATTTTAAAGAGAATAAAAATAAGAGAAAAACAATGAAAATGACACAAAATTTAAAACAAGTATGATAGGAAATTGACCACAGTTGTTATACTGCATATTGTTATCAACAATGTAGTTGCTCAGATTACCAGATATTGGCATGTAAAATAACTAGGATTAGAGGTCCCATCAAACCTACCTACCCCCATAGTATTTTTCCAGAAAAATTGAAAACATAATGCCAGGATGATATATGCACACCCATGTTTATAGCAGTGGAGTTTGTCATTTCTAAATCTTGGAACCAACCCAGCCATCCATCAACTGAAAAATGAATAAAAAAGATGTAGTGTAAGAAAGACAAACTTGAAATGCTGTAGGTAAATGGATGCAACCAGAGACCTTACTCATAAGTGAAATAAATCAGACCCAACTGTATAAACTTTGTGTTGTCTCCCTAGTGTAAGAAACTGAAAGAATAAATAAAAGCTGAAAGGTACACTAGACACTGTGAAAGGAAAAGAAACTATCCAAAAGGAAAGAGCAACTGTGATGGAGAAAAGAGAAAAGAAACGAAGAAGGGAAATATATATATATATATATATATATATATATATATATATATAATTACTTTCCATTGGTTTATTGAAAGGAATGCTTAGTGCAATGCAGTTTTATATTTTAATGTGTTCTTTATTTGGTACAGAGTTTCACTACACAACTTGGACTTGTAGTGTTGGTATTGTCTCAACCTCCATGGTTCTGGGATTATAGGCATGCATCACTATACCCAGTTTCGGTGGCCAGCACAGTGTGTTCAATGTGTGTGGTCTGTGGTACTGGGGATTGAACTGAGGTTCTTGTGCTTACCAGGCAGGCACTGAGACCACTGGCCTATCTCCCCAGCCTGATTCGTAAGAATTTTTAAACCTGTATTATAATGTTCAAGTTGTGAAACATTAAGAAAAAGTATATCTTCATACCTGGATACTGGTTTTAAAAAATATATCTGGTTGCCAAATTGAAAAGGTGTGGACTGTAGCGGTTGATTCATTGGGTCAATTCGAGAAGTTTAGAAATTTAACCAAGTTACTCAGGAGTGGCCCTCACTTCATAAACATCCAAATCTTATGTGGAGATGCTGTGAGTGCCACACCTGCTTCAGAGTAGGTAGCCTGCTTGCAATAACAAGAGAGGAAAACAGGTTTGCCACCACCCCTTCCCCCCTATTCTTTTTTTTTTTTTTTTGAACCTGGGACTGAACTCACGCCCTCGTGCTTGCCAGGCAAGCACTATTCTACTGAGCTATCTCCCTGCCCGCCCCTTATGCTCTTGCTATGTTTGTTGTTTTCCACCACCATGAACTGCTGCCCTGTGCCGTATGTCACCCTGCCCTGGTGCCAGCTGATTATGGACTGAAACCTCCACACACTGAGCTAAATAAACCTTTTGCTTTCTTAACTTTGGGTGTTGGGTCTCTGTCTCAGCAATGAAAGAAAAGTAACCAAGATAAGTGTCTGGTATTTTATCTTAGCAGTGAGATAAAAGTATCTGAGACAGTAATGTGGCCTCCTGGTCTTTGGCTATGATTTCCTTGAATAATTCCTCCAATTGTCGATCTTATGATCATGAACTTGTTCAGTTGCTCTTTGTCAAAAATCTTTATTTCTCTATCCATGTTGCAAGATAATTTTACAGATGTATTAAGCTAGGGCTTGAAAGATTTTGTTTCAAATTCTCCTGGCCTACAACATTTGCACTGTTAAATTTCTGTTATTCGAATATGCTCACCTTTGTAAGCTTCTTAATATGTTTCTTTAAAAGCTTTTGGTATTCTCCAGGATGTTGACCTTTGTGTGCCATGGAGAAATTCTTTTCTGGTTGTGGCTCTGCATGTCTCAATCACCCAAAGAATTCTGGATTTGGAAAGTTCTGTCCTGTGATTTCCATGAATTGTTTTTCCTCATCTTCTAATCTTTCCTTGATTTCTATAATTCCTTGATACTTAACATTGTGGGTTGAGTCATTTTGGAGCTGTTGGATCCAATTTTCATGGCATCTGGTCTGTAGGGTGTTCCAGGGTGGTACTGAGTACCACCTGTTCCTTCGGCTTTATTTTCTGGTCCTCACACTCTCCTCACGCTGGTCATGCCTGCTTGGAAGTGTAGGCACGGCTAAACCTGCCTCTTGCCCCCTCTGTAGGTGACGCTTTGTTTGGTTTCTTTTGTATTCCTGGGAGAATGGCTGCTCAGACTTGTATTTTGACTTTTTTCTTTCCCTCCCCTCTGTCTTATGATTGAGTAACTCCAACTTTGTCAGGGAGAGGATGCAGCGTGACTGGTTGAACAGCCAGTCTCTTGCTGATTTCTGGAGGGGATTTCTTAATCTCAGGTCCCTTTCCTATGTGGAAATCCCAGCAGCTGCTTACGTTTGCTCTTTCTATCCTATTATGGTAGAATATGCTATACAGTTATCTCTGCCTCCCTAGACAGATCCTCACCAGCTCAACATGGTGCCTACAGCTTGTAGAGCTGGGAATTTTTCAGATGGTACTGGGAGAGCTCCCATGTAAACACCAACTTCTGCTGCGTCTGAACTGTGGGAGGGGCATTCCTGTAGGCACAGAGCTCTCAGGCATCTGAGGCACTGATGGGAGAGTGCCTCCTGTGGAGGAGTCTCAGTGTCTTTTCTCTTCATTCAGATCATGGATTGCAACTGCTGCCTGCTCCTGCGATTCACTGAGCCCCAGCTTAGCCAGAATTGTCATGCCTTGATTCTTTCTCTCCAGAGGGCCCACAGAAAGCCACTTCAGTTTCAGTAGTGCCCTGATCTTTACTATCGCAGCTGCCAGTGCCACTCAGGTGCAGGAGAAGGAAGTTAGGGCATGTGAGCACTGGAGGATCACTGCCAGGTGAGGCATGAATTAGCCACTGCAGCGGTGCTGGGCTTTTCCCCTCCAGAGCTTAAACCTTCTCCCAAGATGGCTTCTTTACCCAATTAAGGTGTAAGCAAAACTGGGAGCCCAAACTGCTGGCGTCCATTTTGTAATGACATCATCATTTCGCGACAGCCTCATCTTGCGGTAGCCTCTTGTTAGGTTTCTATTTTCCCATCCCCTGCTATTTTCCCGCAAATCACATGCCCTAAAAGTCTTCCCCCGGTTGCCTTGGAGACCTGCTGATGTGTTTCCGGGTCGCCCACCATTGCCTTGGACGCCTACTGATGTCGCAGGCGGAAATTACCTCATTCCTGTGCCCTGTATATATACCTGAGCACCCTTTTGAATAAAGGAGACTTGGTCAGAATCCTGTCTTGTGTACATTTTTCGTGTTTCTTGTCCCTTATTCCTCCTTCAATCCCCACACCCCCACTGGGGCCCACATTGATTCCCTTGCAGGTCAAGGCACAAAACCAGGATCCAGAAGTGACTCAGCTTGTTCATCTAAATGCCCCTGTCACTGCACTTCATGGGGGGGGGCGGGGGGGTTCTCTTCAACGTCCTGCAGTTAGATCTTTATTTGATGCTCATTTCTGTGTACCTGTAAGAGGCTGACAGTAAGGTTTCAATTAAAATATGTCCTTGCCTTTTTCCTACGAATAGTGTAGCTGAGCTCCTTAGTAGCCCTTTCCTTGGCCCCTTGGAATGATCTCACATGACTCATCCTCGAAGCAGTCTGAGGTTTGAGCAAACAACAAAGTGAATGTTTAAATTTTTAAAAAGCATTATAATAAAATACACTGCCATTAAGCCCCTTCACAAGAGTCCCTATTGCTTTGAACACACTTAGCCCATCGTTCTTGCCATTTTATGAAGCAGCTATGGAAGTTCCTCTGTGTGTGTGTGTGTGTGTGTGTGTGTGTGTGTGTGTGTGTGTGTCTTTAGTTACATGGTTGTGGCTGCTTCAGACTGACCCAAAACATTTACCTTTTCTGGTCATTCTGCAGATCCAAATGGGGGAGAGTCGAAAGTCTCACTGCCATGTCAGGTAAATAAGGTAGGTGAAGGCATTCAGCAGATATTTTTAACAGAAGTTTTCATCCAAGAAGTGATGTGTGCCATAGAGCACTGTCCTGACAAGCAGTGAAATTGTCTATTTCGCAAGCCATTTCCTACACATGTCATTTCTTAATGCTCTAATAAGCGCTTCTTATATTCAAAATTCATGGTAGTGTATCTGGGTAAAAATTTCCCTTGAAAAATTTCACTAAGGTCATAAAATACAACCAGGGTCTCCATGCTGCTGGATCTTGGTTGATGTGGCCCTTTTCCCACAAGGAGAATCAGGCCGTTTCTATTGAGAGCTCTGAGCCTTGGCATCAGGATCCTCACAGACCTGTGTTTTATCTTCCAGGATGAAATTTCATAAAAAGCTTGAATCTGAAGCAGCACAGTTGTGCAACTCAAATGAAATTAACAACAGTGGTCAAAATGTGTGGAACAAATTTCACACTCATTCCCCACTTGAACAAAATTATGGTTGTTAAAACACCTTGAAGAGAACCATAGTTGAAACTGCAATATGCTGTTGTTGAGGCTCAACTGAATCTCATAAAGATCCTAGCCTTCCCATTGGGTGACGCTTTGCAGCAGTATTCAACATGTTTCTGATCAAAGCTCACATAGTTGTCGCTTTTAGAAATCTGCAAATACACCCCACACTCTTTAGGCCAAGACGGTGATAACAAGAGATGCCATGGAAGTCCTATGCAGAGGATGTAAGGCCATATCCATTCTCAGTCCACTTGAAACTCCTTGGGATATCTGAGGTGAAGACAGCACATTTCTATTGTGGTTAGGCCAGGGGATTACTCTGGTTCTTTTTTTTTTTATTTTTTAACTACCTAAGATGATTTGATCTTTACTGACCATTTAAAACAGACTCGGAAATTTATAAAAAACAGAAATTTATTTCTCATAACTCTCAAGTCTGAGAACTTCCAGAACAAGGAACTGGTAGGTTGGGTTTTGCATCTGGTGTGGCCAGGACTTTGTTTCTAGGATGGCACTTTGCAACTTGATACTTCAAAGAAGAAAATCTTCTCCCCACAAGGCAGAGACTTTAGAAGGGCAGGAGAAGGTGAAATTTTCCTGCAACCTCTGTTATGGGAACATCCGTTCATTTTACAGAGTTGGAGCCCTGTGAACTTCATCATTTTCAATATGCTACACCTCTTAATTGTGTTGCTGTGGAGATTTTATTTTATTTTATTTTATTTTATTTTATTTTATTTTATTTTATTTTAGCAGAACCAAGAATTGAACTCAGGCCCTTGTGCTTGCCAGGCAAGCGCATATTCTACTGAGCTATCTCCCTAGCTGTGGAGACTAATTTTAAACAAGACTTTGGGAGACACAGAATTGTTCTCTCCACTACATTCACTGTTTATGCACCCTTATTGTGCATGGAGACTGAGGTTATATCAATATACAAAAATATAAAGCATGATACAACTCTCCTGACAGAATGGAAGCTGATGGGAGACAAGAGGTAAATAAAATTATAGCTGAAGACTGGTTTATACTGGGTTGGTGATCATTCACTAGACCTCAGATCAATAATTATTAAAATACTCAATAATTTGAGCAACTACTATAGCAAGTCCTTGATATGTGGGTTAAGTACTATCATAGTAGGGGGGACTATGACACTGGCTCCTCCTCAACCTCCCAACAAAGATTATAGATCAAAACCAAAATATTGAGCCAGGCGTGGTGGCGCACGCCTGTAATCCTAGCACTCGGGAGGCGGAGGCAGGAGGACTGGTGCGAGTTCGAGACCAACCTGGGCTACAAAAGTGACCTCAAGGCCAGTCTGAACTGCATAGCAAGACCCTGTCTCAAAAATACAAAAAAAAAAAATATTATTCCAAGTGGTGGCTCAGATTAGTGCCACTAGTGTAGGCACACAGGCTGTAGGCAGTGGACACTATCATAGTTCCATTTAATTAGCCAGTCTAGACTCTGTACACATTAGATTCACCCTGTAGAGTGCTTGTAGACTACTACAAGATCAATGAAGTTATGACAAAATTATAGCTTCTCAGAAGAAGACAGAAACACTGCTAGACTAGATTAATAAGGTTCCAGATATACTGTGTGTAGTTTTCAATTTACTGACTGTGTTTTTTTCTTCTTAAAAAAGGAATCAGAAACAGTTTGTGTTTTCATTCAATCTTGTTTTGGGAAAATGTTAACTCTTGTTCACTGCCATAATATAACCTGAAGAAATCTGGACCATTTGGGCATCCACAAAGCATTGCTTTTTCTTGTGCAAGTGATGGTCTCAGCCTGATTGAGTAGAATGAGCCAGAGCAGGTTACATGATGGATACGTTAATATAATATGTGTCTCAGTTACTTGTCTCTTGTTGCTGGGACAAATACCTGAAACCCAAAATGAAGGAAGGAATGGTTTACTTAGCTCCCAGTTGCTAGAAGGTTCAGTCCATATTCGGCTGGCTCCAAGGCTGACTGGCAGGACAGAGAGCACCCAGTTCATGGAAGGAGCAAAGAGCAGAGAGCAAAATGGAGAAGCAGAAGCAACACTGGCTGCAGAGAGGAAGTCTGTCTCCTTTAAATTGCATTCAAGGGCCCGGCAGGATGGCTCAGTGGTCTAAAGCGCCTGCTTAGGAAAGCTTAGGCAGCTGCAGGGACCACGGTTTGATCCCCGGCACCACATGCTGCGCCAGCCCTGCCCTGAGGGCGGGCTGAGCTGGCCATAAAAATAAATAAATAAACAAACAAACAAAAGTTCTGAAACAAGAAAAATAAAATAAAATAAAAAATTCTTTTAAAAAAAAAAATTGCATTCAAGTTGAATGCGCCAGGCTGGGTTTAGTACTTAGTCCCATAATCCCAGCCTTGATCATGAATTAATCTCCAACTTCAGAAGTCCCTGCCGCATAACTTCCTTTTTACAAAAAAGTAAACATAGCACTAAATAGACCTAATAAAAGAACCTTCTTTGAATTATGAAAGCAATACTTGCGCTGCTTAGGCTATTGCTCTGGTTCATAGACTGATTGCTCGTACTGGATGGGCCTGGAAGAGAGGTGAGCCAATCCGGCAGGCACTTCTTCCCTTCCGTCACGCACTCCACTTCCTGCCTGCTTTCCCACCCACTTTCCCATCTCCGAAAGTCTATTTTCTAGTTTCCTATCATCTTTCGTTCGTTATCCACTAATTAATGTATTGCACAAATAGGGAGAAACACATGATGTAGAACTTTCTGATTTGGGCTTGTTTCACTTGGCACTACGGTCCGAAGTATCACCAATTCTGTGTGCAGATGCTATTGAATTCAGAAAGCGCTGCCCTGTGCCTTGACTTCATATGTTTTCCTTGTGCTATAGGGCACAAGTTTTAAAGTTTTTGTTTTTATATTTATCTTAGCACAGGGTTAAAGACAGGGACGTAGCTTCAATCTCTTAAATGTGAATACCTATTTTTCCCAGTGCCGTGTGTTAAAGAGATTGTCTATTCTCCAACACTACATTTGTCAAAACACAGATGGTGGTAGATGCATGAATTTGTTCCTGTATCTTCTTTTCTATTCTATTGACCAATATACTTGGTTTTTTGTTTTGTGTTGTTTTGGATACAGGGTCTTGCTACACAGTTCAGGGTAACCTTGAACTCACTATGTAGCCAAGGCTGGCCTCAAATTTATAAGATCTTCATGCCTCAGCCTCCCAAGTGCTGAGATTACAGTCATGCACCACCATACCCATTTTCACATATTTGTCTTTTTGCCAGTACCGTGTTGGTAGTATAGTTTCTAGCTTAACTTGAAATTCAGATGTTTTCAACTTTGCTCTTTGTGCCAAGTATTGTTTTAGCTATTCTGGCTCTTTTCTTATCATGGAGTTTAGAATTACTTTTTCTATTTCTGTATAGAATGTTACTGATATTTTAATAGGCACTGCATAAAAGCTATAGTTGGTAACACTGCCATTTTCAAATATTCCATTGACCCAAGACCAAGGAATGTCTTTCTATCTTTTTAAATGTCCTTTACAATTTCTTTCTCCAGACTTCTATAATCATTTCATTACAAATGGCTTCCACCACCTGGGTTAGGTTCATTTCTAGATATTTATTTTTTAAAGCTATTGTGAATATCATTGTTTTCCTTATTTCTTTCTCAGTGATTTCATTATTGGTATACAGGAACACCACCAGCTTTTGAGTGTTGATTTTTGTATCCTGTCCAGGGCAGCTTTTGAAATTAAGGTTTGGTGGCAGAAAAAAAAAAAAAAAGATATAAGAGTGAATTAATGGCAAACCCCCAAGTCGGAACAATAATGCAGGCTTCTGGAATTCTGGAGCAGTACCAGGCCACCTGCAGTGTAGAATTATATATCTTTCTAAAAATAGCATGTCACTGGGTACTATGAAGATAGAAGGTTTGGCCCAGGGGTCCCATGTAATCATGTGTCTAGAACAGCTTAGCAGAATTTCACTGGAATTAACCCATGTAAGTCACTCGGGCCCAGCAAGTTCATGATCAAAATGAGTTGGAATATCCAATATTGAGCCTGGGCGGACTAAGACATCAGAGCTGAGCTTCAAGAACAAGTAGCCCAGATTCCCATGTTACTCAGTACAGCAAGAATCCATTCCTAATCTCACATCTACAGAAGAAAAAGAGAACCGGCAGCTTAATTTAGGAATGGGTCAGCTTGATCTCTGGTTACCACCTGAAAGTGGGCAGTGCCTGCTTTTTGTCATTCTCAGCCTTAGGGGTAGGCTTGAAAGGCAGTGGAAGGAGAATGTCTTCCCAAAGCACAGAGCTATGTCACACCCCCAGGCCAAAGCAGGGGCGCTCTGCGCTTTGGGAGCTGGGCTTCCACAGTGAGAATATCTTTAGTAGCTGTAGAGGACTAGCTTCCTCGTATGCTTCTCGCACTTTCCAGAACTGTCTTAGATGCTGGTGTTACAGTGGGAAGTATCAATAAGACCGAAGTAGGGTCTCTTTCACAGGCTTAAAATCAGATTACATAGGATTAAAATAAAATATGAAAAGACTATAATACAGTACCTAAGGATAAACCCTACTGCATTTTTAAAAATTTATATTTATTTATTTGGTACAGGGTCTCCCTGTGCAGCTTAGACTCACAGTGATCCTCCTGTCTCAGCCTCCCCAATGCTGAGATTATAGGTGTGCACCACCATACCCAGTTTTTGTGGCTAGCACAGTGCTTCTGGGGTTCTGGGCCCAGCATGGCATGGGGTACCGGGGATTAAACCCAGGTCCTTATACTTGCCAGGCAAGCACTTAGACTGCTGAGCTTTCTCTCCAGCCCAAGAAAATCATACTTCTGATCTGTTCCTAAACCCTGAAAAAATTCCCACTCTTAATCCTATAGCTCTGTAGGTTATAATTGTCCCATCTTTTTCACAACCCTTGACAATAAAGTTGAGATTTTATTATTTAATATAAAATGAATTACCTAAATCCATTTGATTATATTCTTTTAATTCTATTGTGTTTCTTGGATTTGTGTGTGTGAGATGGAAATGATTATGGAAAGGGACATTAAAGTCATTATTCTCCTCTTGGTATAAATCTGCTTCACAGATTGCTCTTCCTTTCATTTAAGCATAGGACAATCACTATCTTAGAGCAGTGACTCACCGATGTAGCCAAAGCCATAGTGATCTGGGAAAAACAGCAACCTCCTTCCTGGACGCAGGTGTAGCACCTGGAGCGGTCCTGATTCAGTTGCATGTTGGCTGAGCACAAATGCACGCTGGTGCCATGCTGGGGCTCTACCACGCTCCATCCCCTGGGTACAGGGCACATGCCATCTCTAAGGTGACCCAAAGCAAGGCCTGTGTGAAATTCAGTCCTTTGATCTAATCAAGGAAACAGTGGAGAGAGAACGACAGTTGAATCTAAACCATTTTAGGCAGAGTGGGTACAAAGGAAAGCCTGAGCTTCCTACCAAAGCATTCTCAATTTTGGTATCTTTGTTTATACTGAGAATAATGATATTTACCTGAAGAACTGAATGCTCGGACAGGTAAATGAGATACATAGATGTATGCCAAGAACAAATTATCATCTGTCTGTCTGTCTTTCTGTCTGTCCATTCATCCATCCATCCACCCAGCCAACCAGCTATCTATCTATCTATCTATCTATCTATCTATCTATCTATCTATCATCTATCTGAAAAATATGGCCAGGACACTGGCCTTTTAGGTGCTGGGGGCAACACGCTCCAGTTGCTATGGAAACATCCCTCACTCTCTCACGTGTCCGGCTGCTGATGCTGCCGTACTAGTCCGTGGATTAGTCCACCCAAGGACGCAGTCCCTCGGGGTGCTGTGAGGAGGTGGGGGCTGGTCTGAAGGAGTAGCTCCCTGGGGGCGTGGCCTAGACGGCTGGGCTCCTCCCTTTCCTCTCCTATCTTCCTGGGAACACCGGCCTGAGCAGGTTCTTCTTCTGGGCACTTATGCCGTGCCATTTCTACCTTCAAGCCACTCAACCATCTGTGCACCAAAACCTCTGAAACCATGACCCACAATAAACCCTCTTTTAAAGTGGTAGGTGTCTGGTATTGTTCCTGGGCCATGGGAAGATGACTGCCACAGTTGGCTTCAGTCAGGGAGTATAATCACCTATCATTTGAAGGGTCTAAGAATTAAAGTGATTTTTGTTTCCATTCAACTTGGGAAATGCAGCAAATCAACTGTACCTTTGCATGTAACACAAAACAATTAGAACATTTTAAATATCTGAATTTATAGAGCCATTTTGATGTTAAAAATTACCATGAAAAAACTACCATGCATAAAAACAAAAAATAATACATGTAGTGGGCTGGGGAGATAGCTCAGTAGAATAAGTGCTTGCCTGGCAAGTTCAGGGTCCTGAGTTCAATCCCCGGTATCACACACACACACACACACACACACACACACACACAAATGTAGTAATGCTTCTTGATTTTTTTATGAGGTTTTGGGAGAGGATGAGAAATGACAGGTGCCCAGTATTCTTGTTTGTTTGTTTGTTTGTTTTGTATTTAGTACAGGGTCTATAGGGTCTCACTACATAGATCAGACTCATTGTGATCCTTCTGTTTCCAGCCCCTCAAGTGCTGGGATTATAAGTGTGTGCCACCACACCCAGTCTCATTTGCCATCACTGTGAGCCCCAAGGGCAGGGCTAGCATAACAGGCTGGGGATTGAACCCAGGTCCCTGAGTCTGTGTAAGCAGGTGCTTTAATCCTGAGCTATCTGGCCAGCCCTATGTCTAGTACTCTGAAGGATGTCACTATGGGTGGCTTAGGTGACTCACCAGGAGGACTGCCATGCTATGACTCCTGTTCTTTTGGGGTAAGTAGAAATGGGAAAGGTGTGAGACATGAACATTAGGACTTCTGCAAAGAAATTTGGATTGCTATTATAGTAACAAAAACATGAAAAAGCATATTCGTTCGTAGCTTTCTAACTCACTTATTCAGTAGTACTAGATGTCCTATATGCAGTGCTGACACAGCATGGAAGGGCTGGGTCTGAAATCCTCAGCCCAGTTGAAAATGCAGAATATGAACAGGGCATCTTTCTGGAATAAGGCTAAAGAGCAAGATCCAGGAACGCCTTTAGCTTTTGAGAACTTGTGAAAGAGATCTCTAGGCAGAACCTCGGTGGGTTCACCTTAAACACCGTCTCATGAATGGCTGGGCGGGTCGAGTCGTATTCCATTATAGAGAGCATTGGACGTAATGGAGGGACTACAAGCATGCTGCGAAGGCAGTGGGTATCAAAGTGACAGACGTGTGCAGGAATAGGAAATCTACCCAGCAGGTGTCCACCTTCATTGAAAGAAGGACAACATCAGTTCCTTACAAAATCTAGATCTTTAGTGTTATCAGTTTATACGAGCCAGCAAATATTAGGAGATGTCTTCAGACATATAGGTAACAAAAAGCCACAAAATACACATGCAGGGCTGCTATATTGCTGCAAAGATGCTGCTATAAGGTCACTTCTGTCTTCCTGTCTTTCCCTCCTTACCAGGAATTCAGGTGCTTACGGTCATGTGATGAAGGTCGTATCTGCAGGCAGGCATGTGTGAAGAAGAGGGAAGGTAAATGTAGCTGGTAAAAGGATGTGCAAGGAAAATGTGTACTAAACAACAGTTCCAAGAAGCTTTTAGTCCCATTTAATCTCTTCTCACGCAAACTGGCAAGAGCAAAGTTCCCAAGGCCAGTTCTGACTGCAACTTCTTTGCAAGGGGACGATTGCTCCTGTACAGACTCCCACGGTGCAGGGAGGCTGTGTCTGCAGCGAAGGGAAAGTAACGAGCCAGCATCTGCTTCTTTGGGCCCTTGGCTCAGGAGGCCGCCTCGGAGATGGGAGGGATCTTCTTAGCATCTGTCTTGGTTGCTTTTCTCATTGCTGAGACTAAATACCGGACGCCCAAAGTGGATGGAGGAAAGGTTTGACTCCCAGGCTGTGGAGATCGCAGGCCATAGCTGGCTGGCTCCAAGGCCAGGTGGCATGGCAGAGGATGTCACAGAGGAGAAAGGCTCGTGGAGGACGAAGGTAGGACGACAGGAAGGCAAAGAAGCAACACACAGCAACAAGAGCAGCCCTCTTTCTGGCCCCTCTGTTCTCTTTTAAATCTTTTTATTTTAAAGAGTAATAAATATAATACATTAAAAAACAACACAAAATTTTAAAAGAAGATGATAAGAAATCAAGATCATTGCACTACTAATAGATAATTGGTTTATTGAAAGGAACAGGTAATGGTTATATTTTTGAATCAATTTTGCACATCTATATCTGGCAATCTGAACTACTTTGACAATAACAATATGTGATATAGCAACCATTATTGATTTCCTATCATCTGCTCCTTACATTCTATCCAGGCTACTGGCCCTTGGGGTAGCAGGCACTCATACACATGTGGCTCTTCTCAGTGTCCACACCCAGAGCTATGCCAAAGTAATCAGTGAATTATTTTATTTATTTATTTGTTTGTTTGTTTGTTTGGTACCGGGGATTGAACTCAGGAACTTGCACTTGCCGGGCAAGCACTTGAGCTGCTGAGCTATCTCTCGAGCCCAATCAGTGGATTAATTTAGTAATTGCACACCCTTAACCCCAGCATCACACATGTGATCCCAGCATCACATACTCCGGACTGCCCTGTCTATAACGCAGTGATGCTTTAGGGAGGACATCTAGACACAAGTTATAACAACGACCTCGAAAATTTGTGTTAATGTGGGACACTTGAATGTGCGTGTGTTTGTCTGTGTGTGTGTGTCTGTGTGTGTCTGTGTGCCTGTGTGTGTGTAGAAGGAGGATTCAGAGCCGTATTTTAGGAAGTCTGGGTAAGCTATATGAAGACATGCTAGTCACGACACATTATTTATTTGTTTTTATGAATTCATAATGTAGTTTTGAATTTAGTATTTTTATTCTTTCTTTCATCTAAACAGCATATTTTAAGCTTTACTTAACAGACTTTTCTATGGAGTGAATTATTATTACTTTTATTACCACTGGTCTTAGGTAGACTACATTTGTTTAGACATAGTAAGACTGGGGCCAGTGTGGTCTAAAGCATCTGCTTAGGCAAGCTTAGGCAACCACAGGGACAATGGCTTTATCCCTGGCACCACATGCTGCATGAGCCCACCCCCAGGGCAGACTGAGCTGGCCATAATAATAATTAAAAAAAAATTTTAAATGTAGTAAGACTATATACATACATATAGATAGATAGATATAGATATCCTAATAACACCATTATCTCATGTTTTTCAATGTTTATTTTATAGTTTTCCTCTTTATACTTTTATTTATTAAATTTTATTTTATTAGCATATCTTTTTGATAAGGTGAGTTCATATACATTATTTTTTTCTTTTTTCTTTTTCCTTTTTTTTGTGGGACTGGGTTTGAACTCACAACTTATACTTGCCAGGTAGGCACTTGTGCCACAGGGCTATCTCCCTGGCCCTAAGTTCATATTTTTGTTGTCTTTGGGGAGATGGTTGGCTCAAATTACCTAGATGGCATATATTAGAAGTTAAAGTTTTGATCCCCAGCTTACCATGCCAGCCCCACCCCAGTGTACACTGAGCCAGCAAATGAGACGCGTGTGGTGGCACACGCCTGCAATCCCAGCACTTGGGAGGCTGAGGCAGGAAGACTGCTGTGAGTAGTGTAGTGAGATCTTGTAGACCCTATAGTAAAAATACAAAAAAGGGGGAAAAAATGAAGAAGTTAAAGTACCTCTTCTGTGTTAATAATCCATTTTTCTTCTCTTCCTCTCTGTCACCTTTTTATCTACCCTTTCTATTTTTCTTTTAGCATTTTTCCTATTTTACAGCTTTATTACTTCCATTCATGTTTATTGTTTATAATTATAAAATCTAACATAATCTATAATTCATGTTGTATCCACTGTTGCAGTCAAGTTGTATATCATTTTAAAGGTAAGCCTATACTATAAAGAGTTAAAACTTTACAATTTCATATCAACTTTTGAACTTTCAAGGGAGACATAGTCTTTCAAATCTTAATTTCCTGTGTACATTAATTTACTCTTAAGTGATTTTCTTCATCTTATTCATAACTATAATAAAAATATTTTCTTCATAGGATTACTTTGAGAATTAAACAAATAGCATGTTTAAATCTGTTAGCCACAGTTTTTAGACATTCAATATACAGTATCTGTAATTGCCGGGCATGGTGGTGCACGCCTGTAATCCCAGCACTCGGGAGGCTGAGGCAGGAGGATCGGTGCAAGTTCGAGACCAGCCTGAGCTACAAAAGTGAGCTCAAGGCCAGCCTGAACTGCATAGCGAGACCCTGTCTCAAAAAAGACAAAAAAAAAAAAAAAACAAAACAAAAAACCATACAGTATCTGTAATTATTAACACTTCTATTAATTACGTATTAGAAAGATAAGCTTGAATATAGCCATTATTGTAAAATTTTCTGTCATTTTGAATGCTTTAAACATATTTCTTGATACTTTATATTTTTGTCTCTTATTTAATAAACATATTGTTATGGTTTATGTCTAGTTGTCCCCCCAAAGCCTCATGGAGTCACTGGGTGGGGACTTCTAGAGTTTGAGACTTGATCCATGATCCCTGGGATTATAGGTTTTAGTACTGATGGGATTATGGGTGGAAGTACTTCTGGGATTATGGGTGTACCCTAGGGTGGGAGCTAAGGCGGAGAGCCTGAATGTAATATAAAGAGAGACAGAGAGACAGACTGGAGCTCGAGCTGGTGCTGCTGCTGCTCTGCTGCCCTGTTTGGTTGGCTGCCTCTGCCACCATTTTGTTGCTGTTCCACCACCATGAACTGGATGCTCTCTGCTCTGTTCCTCTCAGCCTTGGGCCAGCCGAATATGGACTGAAACCTCCACGAACTGTGAGCTAAAAAAACCTTTCCTTCCCTCATTTTGAGTGTTGGGTATTTGTTCTGGCAACGAGCAAAAAAGTAACTAATACACATATGCAGAGTACTTTATACAAATTCTGATTTAAAGTTCACCAATGACTTACATGCATAAAATATATAGTTAAGTATAAATACTAACTAGTTACCAATTAACGGAATAGTTATCAACTAATTGAGTAAGAATTCAATAATATAATTCTAAATTTAAAATGTCCAGAGATGCAGCAATATCTTTTCCCTGACCACCTACTTTGCGCCATCCCACAATTTTTTGTTTCCACATCATTAAATACGTGATCTTCTGGATTCCTGCATACATGTTTGTTTTTTTCTTCTTTTCCTCTATTTGCACAAAAAAAGTCCACACTGCTCACACTCCTCTGCCTCCTCTAGTAATAGCTGGCAATTGAATAGGTATAGGTCAGTCCGTTCATGTTCATAAAAGAGAGCTCGAGCCCAAATTCTCAGTCGCTCCGGTTACTGTCATCACCTCTTCTTCTCCTGTTGCTCCCGAGCTACTCTGTCCCCATGCAGTACCATTCCTCAAAGCCACCATCTTTATCCATCGCTTCCCCTCCTTCTCACCGCTGCCATCTCTTATTTGGGTGACCAGTCTCCAGTTTTTACCCTGCCTTCCCTATAATTCATTCTCTTCCAAGAGGCTAAGAAGGAGCCTTCTTAATTTTTTATTCTTTTTTAAAATTTTGTCTATTTCAGACAGGGTCTCGCTATGCAGTTGAGGCTGGCCTTGAACTCACTTTTGTAGCCCAGGCTGGACTCGAAGTCACACTGATCCTCCTCCTGCCTCAGCCTCCCAAGTGCTGGGGTTATAGGTATGCATTAATTTTTTTAAGAGGGGCATTTTCATTTCTATATTTTTATAATAATTAATACATTGCATATTGTTGTCTTTGTCATAGTTGTTCAGAGTAGAAGATGAAGACATGATTTCTGCCTAAACCAACAGTTCTCAACCTGTGGGTCGTGATCCCCTGGGGGGACCAAACAGCCAAACACAGGCATCGCCTAAAGCCATTCTGAATCATAACTGTAGCAAAATTACAGTTTTGAAGTAGCCATCAAAATTATTTTTTGGTGTGGGGTCACTGCAACATGAGGAACTGTATTGAGGGGTCACAGCATTAGAAAGGTTGAGAACCACTGGTTAAACATCCTTAGTACAGATCTTTCTTTTCATTGCACAAAAGGAAAGTAGCTATACTTATAGTCCAATAGTTCATACCAGTAGTGGATTATCAGTTGTTGACTTGAGCCTTTTATAACTTAGCTTATAAGTATGGCTTTACTTTTTATACCTCCTGGTTAGACTTTTTTGCTGGATGGTTAAGACCAAGACAAAGTATGTCATAGGGAATAATATCATTAAGCTTCTCTTCTGGAGGGTTAACAACTTAAGTTGGCAGACCAAATAATTAGAAAAAACGAAGGGCTACAAGAATAGCCAATATTTTGGCTCTAGCCTTTCAAGGTCAGCAAGGACACAGGACATAAAAGAACTTGTACTGTAACAGCCTATAACTCACTGGAGTCCCAAATTTCCTGTTCAAGGAGATTATGGGGCTGCAGAGGAAAGTGATCAATGGTCTACAGTGTGCCTCAGGAGAGTCACCTAGACAGGAAATTCTCTCAGGCTTCCACAGAGAAAAAAAAAAAAAAAAAAAAAAAAGGTCAAACAATGGCCATGACTCATCCAGATGGCTGACATTGACAAAAGTTCTGCCAACCACAGTCCGTGGTTTTAGGGTAAACTCTGGGTGACAGGTCAGATGCAAAAGTTACATTTTTTCTAACATAGGAAGGGCCTTTTTTTAAACATGTGAATCAGATTAGGCACTGAAAGTCATGCAGCAGTACTGAAAAGTGTGTTATATTTATTGGACTAAAAAGTGTGCTCAGATCCACAAGACAGTGGGTACTAACTGGACCAGTGGTCCCATCTCTCCTGGGTCTCAGCCTGGCTCATGCCTTGTAGCCATATTAATGTTTCTAGCCCTTGAGCAGGCCAAGTTCTTTCTTCACTGTGCTCTATGTCTTCACTGCCCTCCACCCCTAGAATTGTCTTCGTTCTGACCTCTCTTAGCCATCTCTAGTGGTTTAGCTCCCATTTGAATTTCCCCTCCAGAGAGGCCTTCCCTGAGAAAACAACCTCAGTCAGTCTGAGGCCCCGTCTCTATTCCATCTCTGCTGCAGTCATCAAAGCACTGATGGGTTCAACAGCTGCTTTATGCGATGCTCACTTTCATATTTTGTTTGTTTGTTTGTTGCCTACTTAGTTGGCCATTTCAGGAGATTATAAGCTCTGTGAAAGTAAGAAATTTCTTTGTCACTATTTCTCCAGAGCAGGTATTGACTTGTACATTACTAATGAATAAATAAGTAAACTACTGGTGAAGAAAAAGGCAAACAACACACCCAACATTGTGTCTTGGGAATTGCAAGTGGAAAAGAATAAGAAAAGAGAGGAGTTGGCCTTTATTTCTTAGATATTCGCACTTTCTAGGGTCCTTTCTTTGGATTTTTTCTCTATCGTTTTGACACACATGGTTCCTGCGTATGTCTCATGCACTCCTATGCTTACAATTACTACTTGCAGATTCAGATGTTGTCGCAATACATATTCTGTCTAAACTTCTCTCTGGAATGTTCCAAAGCCAGGGTCATTTTCTTTTACCTCAAAGGCAAGGAAGTGGTCAGCATCCAGTTGTCTTGCTTTAAGTATTTTGATGTTCATAACAATTATAGGATAATAGATCACATTTTCTTTTATTCTTCTTTTAGGTGGGGATCCGGTATTAATAAATTTCTAAATCTTGAAGTCTTCTAGGTGCTCTACCTATACTTTCTATAAGGTAAAAGAGCTCAGAAGGAAATAATCAACTCGGTTATAAAGTTAGTGAAATAAATGGTAACTCAAACGCTTCGGCTCTGCTTCACCTGTTTGGAGAAGCAAAGATGGTGCTCTTGTGCCAGTGAAAACTGGAGAAAATGTAACAGAAAAGAAATGACAGCATAGCATGTGCGCAAAGGCAGAGGACTGGGCTTTGTTCTGGATGACAGCTTCTGCCCTGATGGCCTCGAACCTGTGACCTTCCTCCCTCAACCTCTCAAATAGTTGAGCTTATAGATGTGTGCCACTGTGCCCAACAACAGCTACTTTTTGAGATTCCTTTTCTAGGAGGACCAGTAGCTCTGTCTCCATCAGCGCTAGCAGTCCTTGTTGAGTCCCCCTGGTGGGTGGCTTAAGCTTGCTGGCTAGTGCGTGATAAATTAGATAAAGAAAATCTCTGCTTCCTGAAAGCTTTCACTCTACTGGAGATAAATGGGCAATAAGCAAAGTACCTGAGTTCTCCTTCGGCAGGAGGCACTAGTGCACCCTATGTATAGTGGTATGTGTGTTAGCATGCAAAGTATTTACCTCGCTTCTTCTTTACGCAGTGATAACTGTCTGAAAAAAAAGCTTTAAATGGTGGTTGATGAGGAAGAACTTGAGGGCATGATGCGTCTAAGCTCAGACAGAGAGAACTGCACCAAGTAGAAAATTGATGTCAGGAAGAGAAGTGAGAGAATTCTTATAAAAACAGTGACAGTTGCAGTTTGCCAGGGTTGGCCTTTTCCACTGTCTGGTTGGTCACATTTACCTACTGCCTGGGTCATCATGACATTAACCTGCGAACATTTTTTAGTGTTGACTGGCCCGACCTATTGCTTCAGTGCCGTGTAGATTGTACTTACAATACCTACTTTGGTTATAAAAATGACACCTGGCCCACTCCACGCTGTCTCTTCTTTGCAGAGATTTTCCCAGAAGCCTGAACATCAGGTGGTCTGAGAAGTCATCCTGCCCGTGTAACTCCGAACACTGCTGAGTATAATAAAAGGAGTGCTAAACTCTGACAAAATAGAAATGTCAGAGAAATGGTGCTTCTCAAATTCACTCTCTCGTGTTTGATTTAGGACTGAATAAACTGTCAACACCTACCTCTGTTACTACAATTCAGGTCAAGATGTATAAATTGGAGTAAATCAAAAAGCCAGCTCGACCTGAGGAGAGTCTCCTCAATTGCCTCGTACACTGCAGAGATCAAAAGCTTATTATGCCATGGTAGCTGAGCTTTTTTCACTTATCTATGTGAAGCACATAAACTGGTTGACGTTAAGATTTTGACATTCAACTTCAAGGCTGAAAACATAGTGAATTTGCTGCTCTGCACTTTTCAAATGGACTTAGGGCTCTAGGCAAATATTTCCGTCATGATGCCTTGCCGGTAGTGACATAGAGTGAAAGGGGCAATAGGTACTCAGACGCGGGAAGAACTCGTTCAGTGCGAGGGAAAGCCCTAGGAGAGGGAAAGGATGGATGAAGATGGTAAAAGACGTGTTGATGTGTCTATGCGGGATAGTGTCGGGAATGGTCCTGCTGATTCCTGCTGGTCTTTTGAGAGGAGCAATTCCTGCTTATTTTTTTTTTTTTCTTTTGATTCTTATTTTTTTAAATTTTTATTTTTTTTTTTTCTTGTTTCAAGAACGTTTGTTTATTTATTTATTTTTATGGCTGGCTCAGCCTGCCGTGAGGGCAGGGCTGGCGCAGCATGTGGTGCCGGGGATCAAACCGCAGTCCCTGCAGCCACCTAAGCTTTCCTAAGCAGGCACTTTAGACCACTGAGCCATCCTGCCGCCCCCCCCCTTTTTTTTATTCTTATTCTTTTAATTTCTTATCACTTTTTGTTGTTGGTGTTGTCATTTTTTAACCCATTTTACAGATTTATATCTGGTACCCTAAACAGCTAATTTGAATGCTAACATCACGCAACACAGCAACCGTTGTTGAATTCCTATTACTGTAACAAAATTTTGTATCTTTTCTTTTTTTTTTTTTTTTTTTTTTACTACTTTGTATTCCTTAAAAAATACAAAAAAATTATGGAACTATGTTACTGTAGGCACCAATATTAAAAGCAGTAATCAATTAAACATTTTTTTTTTTGTCTTTTTGAGACAGGGTCTCGCTGTACAGTTCAGGCTGGCCTTGAGATCAGTTTTATTAGCCCAGGCTGGTCTCGAACTCTCACCAATCCTCCTGCCTCAGCCTCCCGAGTGCTGGGATTACAGGTGTGTGCCACCACACCCGGCTCCAATTAAACATTTCTATAACTTTTTAAAACTGGAACCTTTAAGACATCTCAAATAATATGCTCAAGCAAGAGGAATAATATTTGATGAGAACATTATATATATATATATATTTATATATATATATATATATATATATATATATATATATATATGCACATTGGAGTATTACATCCAGCATTACATCCATAAAATATCTACATAGAAAGCATTTAGACATCATACACATCGCAGATCTTGACTGACCAATGTTTCGGGAGCTCCTTTCTGCTTGCTCCTGAGGTGCAAGTCCCACCCACCTGACTTGCTGTGGGATATTCTGTCCCTTGACAGCGGGTAAGCTGTGAATCCACACCCTGCAGCCAAGCAGGAAGTTCTTTCTCCAACCAAGCTCTGGCACTGCACCTTGGTCTCTCCCTCAGGAAGTGACACTCCTCATGGCAGGTCCTTTTACAACTCCATCCCTGAGTGAGTCTGAAGCAACCCTGAACCTATAGCCAGGCTACAGAGAGGAACTAATCCTTCCTTCTTTGAACAACCTGAGGTTTGAGAATTTAGGTTTTACTTAGCCTGTGTTGACTTACATCATAGAAATTGGTACTCAGAGTAAGATGGAAAGATAATATATAGTGCTGTAGTATCGTGATACCTACTATTTGATTATGTTCACACTTCCAGGCTCCTAACATAGCTCGAACTTGTTATTTTTTAAATGACCAGAACAGCAAGTGCTTGGCTTTGTGCCAACAGTTCCTGAAACAGCCTCAGAGCAGCTTCAGAGGGTACAGGTGAATGACAGCTTCTGCTATAACGTTAGGGCCTATAGGGCTCAAGCAGGCCCATGACGCAAAATCTCTCTCTGGCCCTCTGCTTTTATTCACCTGCTTCTTTTGCTCCCCAAGTTACCCACAGCACAGAAGACAGAATTTCTCTTCTTCAAGGAAAGTCACGGGAACTCATCTTCCCCCATATTTGTGCATTAGGCTCAACTGTAAAAGAATTCTCTAAATTACCTTATTGATAGTAGCTTGTAAGACCCTAGATTCAGGAGACCTGCCCCATACTCAGGGGGAAGAAGTGCTGCGCAGAGAGGCCAAGAAGGATCTGAATAGACTCGTTTGGCTGAGTTTCCTCAGGCAGCTTCTTCATGTTAGGTCACAGCCTTTTGTCCTGTCACCTTTCTACACAGCTGTCCTTCCCTCAGTTGAGCTGATCAAAGGAGGTCTCTATAAAACTCCAGAAGGACAGCACTGGAGAGCCTCCAGGTGGATGAGTACTTGGAGGAGCCAAAGGGACAGGGCACCTCCTAGGGAGGGGACAGCTTTGCTTTGCCCCTTCCTCCTCTCTTCAACTTTTCATCTGTGTCCTTTGTAGTGTCCTTTATAATAAACCAGGAAATACAACATTGCCCAATTCATGTGAGCTGCTTAAGCAAATTAAATGAATCTGAGGAAAAGGTTGTGGGACCCCAACTCATAGCTGCTCAGTCAGCTTTGTGGCAGATGGTCAAGAAGGACCTAGCCCTCCACCTGCAGGATCTGCTCCTCTCTCCTGGCTACAGTGTCACAGCTGAATTGGCCTAGTAGCTCCTCAGCTAGTGTCTGCTACAGAAGCTGTTGTTTTCTTGGTAGGGACAAATTTCTACTCATACTGGGATCCAAAAGTGATCTATGTTACAGGCATGTAATAAATAGGAGGAGCTGAATTTGAAAATTTCTGCTATATAATCAGAAATATCTAAAACAACCTAAAATATATACAGTATTTCACAGTAGATTAGTTATTAAGATTTGGTAGCTAGGAAATTTCTCTCACAGGCTGGGGAGGTTGTAATCTGTCTTATGAATATGGTGAAATTAGACCCTTTGTTTATTGAATATTTTTTCAGAGAAAGATCTTATATCTAATATACTTCTTACCAAAGAAGAAGGCTCAGAAGATCTGTTCATGCTATGTGTGTTGATCACTACATCTGCTGTTTGGTCTAAAATATGCACCCTTTTAATAGGACACATATCCCCCAAAACTTCCAGATTATAATCCAGGATAAAAGAGTAGAGTGAATCCAGTGCTTGCAATGTTTCTAATCAGAAGCATTAGAAAACAAATTTGAGAAAATCACAAAGCACAAAGTATGATTAAAAACTTGACATTCCAACAAGGGTCAACTCGAGCTTTTCAGTTGCTGAGCCAAAATGCCTCATGCTTGTAACTTAAAGAAGAGAGTGTTCAGGAGAGGAAAGGAGTAAGTTAAATCATCACTATTTGCAGATTAGATGGTAATCTGCATAGAAGACACCAGAACGCCACCAAAGGGCTTCTAGATTTAATACCCAAATAAAGTAGCACATGTGGGTGACATTATTATTATTTTTTTTTTTTTTGTACCAGGTATTGAACTGAGGTCCTTGCACTTGCCAGGCAAGTGCTTAAGCTGCTGAGCTATCTCCCCAGCCGTCAGTAGCATATCTGAATACAAAGCTAAAATGCAAAAATCAATAGGCTTCATTTACCCAATCAATAAATACACCAAGAGAGAAATTATGGAAACAATCTCTTTCACAACAGCATCAAAATAAATGAAATATTTGGTAATCAATCTAGAAAAAGCTATAGAAGATCTGTTCATTAAATTTTAAAGTGCTCTGAAAAAGGAGATCAAAGAGGACATCAGAAAATAGAAAGATATCCCTGCTCAAGGGTAGAAAGAGACAGCCTAGTGAAAATGGCCATATTCCCAAAGTTGTTATGTAGGTTTAACACTCTTCAAATCAAAATAATATTAGCATATATAATAGAACTAAGAAAACATTCTTAAAATTCATTTGGAGACAGAAAAACTCTGGAATAGCAATCACAATTCCAGGTAATAAAGGCAAGGCAGGGCTCATCACCATTCCTGACTCGAAATTATACCACAAGGCTACTGTGATAGTGACGGCATGGCGCTAGGCTAAACAAGACAAAATAAAACCAACAACAATGACAAAACATACCTGTGGATCAGCGGAACAAATTTGATGATGCAGACACAATCCCATTCACCTATCTCTGATCAAGGGGCCAAACCCCTTCAATGGAAGGAAAACAGCCTCTTGATAAGTGGCACTGGAAAAACTGCCAGAGACTAAAGCTAGACCAGTGTCTCTCACCATGCACAAAACTAAAATCAAAGATCTAAGCATTGCAACAGAAGCACTACATCTCCCAGAGAAAGGAGAGAAAGTAAGTAGAACCCTTGAAGACATATGTACAGGCAAAGATTTCATGAGCCAAACCCTGATGGCATGGGAAATACCACAAAGAATCAAGAACTAGGTTCTCATTCTATTCAAAAGCCTTTTCACAGCAAAATAAACTACAAGCACAGTGAAAAGATAACACAGCATGGGAAAATATTACAACCATTTATCCCTCAGACAAAGGACTAATAGCTAGAAGATACAAAGAACTGAAAAACGTCACACACACACACACACACACACACACACACACACACACACACACACCAAATGAGCATCTGAGATGAACACGTATTTCTCAGAGGAAGAAATACAAATGGCAGGACTAGGGAGATAGCTCGGCAGTCTAAGCACCTTTCTGGCAAGTGCAAGGACCGGGGTTCGATCCCCGATACCACATGCTGCACTGGCTCTGTGCCAAGCTAGCCACTGAAAGTGGGTGTGGTGGTGTGCACCCGTTACCCCAGTGCACAGGAAGGTCATTATGAGCCTGAGCTGGGCAGCGAGACCCTGTATGGCAAGTAAGTATGTGAAAAACCGTTCAGTATCAGTGGTCCTTTGAGAGATGCAAATTAAAACCACATTGAGAGTCCAGTTTACCCCAGAAAGAATGGCTATTATGAAGGGAAGCAACAGCAGATGCTGGCAGGGTTGTGGGCCAAAGAAGTGCCGCTCCCCTGCTGGTGGAAGCGTGGACTGGTGCAACCACTGCGGAGACGCCTCAAAAAAGTGGGACCCGGTCCAGCTAGTCCTTCTGTGGGCGTCATCCTAGAAAACCTGAAAGCATCATGCCACAGCAGTGTGCGTGCACCCACGCTTACAACAGCTGTGTGTAACAGCTGAGTGTCATGTGCACCCCAAATGACCATCCGCTGAGGAATGGATACACAGATGCGTTTTTTTTTTTTTTTTTTTTTTTTTTCATACAATAGGGTGCTGCTCGGCCATAATGGACAAACTTGAGACACTTTTGGGTAACGCGATGCACTCGGAGACCAGACTCTTAAATGAGATAAATTGGACAAATGTGTAAACAATTCATTGCCTCTGTGATGTGAGAAACCGAAAGTGTAAATGAGCACCAACGTGTTAGCACATATGGTGCAATGGGAAGAAGTTGTTCCAAAAAATGAGGAACTAGAAGGGGTAGGGAGAAAGGAAAGAAGGGAAAGAATGAAATGTAAAAGAAGGATAAACTGCAAACTAAGTTTTGTAAATAAGGAGCGGAAGAGGAGTTAATGGAGGGAGGGGATTGGGGACAAAAGGGGAACCTAGGTATATCATCCACAGACACAGATTCCCTGTGATGAATATGATCGTCATGTGTATCTAAACTGCAGCAATAAACTCAATTTTCAAACAGAAGAGCGATTCCAATTGCCATCTGCTTCCCAGGTTCAGCGGCTTCCCTCTGTGTTTAGAAGGCGCCAAGGTAGAAGCACCACAGAAGGGTTGATGGCGGCAAGCCCCGGGAGCGAGCGCCGCAGGAGACAGAGATGCCGAAGGCTGGTGCTCGGCGGCCTGTCCCCACGCGCCACTGCTACCGGCACACTCGGCCATGAGTGTCGGGGCACGTGCTGTGCGATGACTGTGGTACCCCGCGATCCAACAACCTTCCCGGGAGTCTCTTCATCCAGTCAAGTCGGTAAGCGCTACTACTTGGTACTATGGTAGAGTCGCTAATACACCTGAAAGCACAGATTGCTGGAGTCCATCTACTGTAAACGTCTAGCTTAATAATCACCATCTCTCCGCATTTCAAAGATATTATTATTCCACATTGGGCTTCTTGAGCTGCTGTTGACAATGAAAGCCAAAGTATCTTCCCCTTTAGATCATTTGTCTTCCTTTGTGTGCACCTTGATCAACTTCTCTTGATTTCATTGCTCAGAAATTTTTATTTTTGTGTATTTAAATATTTTTATTTATATTTATCTTTCTTCAACTTTGGACCAATGAATTTATTCTCTGTCATCTCTTAAAGTAATGTCTCTTCTCTATTTGCTGTTTTAATCCTCTGGATTTGCAACTGGATATGTTAGGCCTTATTCTATTTCTTAGATTGACTACTTTATAACACTGTTTTTTTTTTTTTTAATACATCTAGGCTCTATTCTGAATAACAAAATTTTAGAACTGTTTTGCAGTTTTCTATGTTATCCTATAAAAAGTTGAGTTTTAAATTCTAATCATTATGATTTTTATATCTAGAGAGTCTTTTGGTATTTCATCAAATATACACGATGATTTTTGATAATATATTATTGCTTTTTGAACTCTAGGATTCACTTTTTAAATGTATTAAATGTACTTACTTTACACTGTTTTCATTTTCATATTTCAACATCTCTAGTCCTATGGATTTTGAATTTATCGTTTGATAGTGTTACTCTTTCCTGGTGGTGTTATTTATTCATCTATTTGAGATGTTTTGCTTGTTATGAGAACATAGGCAGCCGATCTTATTACCCTGGGAAGTTCAAGACTGGCAGGTGTCCACGGTGGATGGCTCACTGCCCCATCATAGGGCAGATGGCTTCCTAGGGTAGCTCCATGCCAGGGCAGAGAGCGGGTGCTTGCAGAAAAAAGGGCGGGGAGCAGGAGTCCACCCACTTTTGAATGACCTGCTGCTCCCCTGAGGACTAACAGATCTGCTGAGACCAGATCTAATCTCTCAGAAAAGCCATGAAGCTCTCTCACAGGCCAGACCTCTCAGCCTTGCTTCATGGACAGGCAAATTCCAACACAAGGTTTGGGCAGGGTGGAGCAACACCCAAGCCACAGCAAAGCCCTCAGTATGTTTCTGACAGAGGCAACTATTGAACTGATATACACAACTTTTCGGTGGTTTAATTTTATACAATTGCCTTTAAAATTTTAAGATCATCTAAAACTGCAACACTTTTGTATTTTTCACTGAGGATTTCTAAATTTTAACATTTTCACCTCATTTGATCCCTCTCTTTTTCTTCTGATGCTTATCTGTCGATCTAATCCTTAATCCCTCTTAGAAGCATTTGGGACAATCCTGAGGGCAGTTACGCCATCACCCATGCATTCTCTAATGCTGCTTTTGGAGACTAAGGACCCTTGTCAGCATAGCCAGGGCACAAAGCCCTGAAATGAAATAGCTACTGATGCAACGCTGGCTTCTAATCCGTGTGCCCACTGAAGTTTTGCTGACTGTGCCAGTAATATCTTCCTTCTTCTTTCAAATCCAAGCCAGGATAAAATGTTGAAAGTTTTCCACTCCCCGTCAATCAAGAACAGTTCAGCAGCCTTTATATTTTATAAATTTAGTCAGTTTGCAATTTGTGTTTGTAGTTTTACCTATTTTTCCACAGGCAATAACTAAAATATTAACTTACTGAAAGAACGTAATTGGTGCTACGACGCACGTTTCATAGATGGTGGAACAGTGCAGTCAGACCAACTGAAATATTTATCAGCTCAGTGCATGTTGCCTATCTGTGATGAAAACATCTTAACTCCACTCTTTTAGTAATTTTGAGATGCATACATAATATATTGCATGCCCAAAACAGTTACAATTATTAGCAACTAAAAATAAACTTAAGAAAAATAAAGTGATAGCTACTACCATGGAAAAAAATATGGAATAAATGGTTTATCCTAAGGAAAAAGTTACTCATGAACTAATGGAAAATATTATAGTTCCCTATATAGACTGTTCTCTAGATTAAATACTATCAATTATTTTAACTGATATATCATGAGATGCATTTTGATTCTCCATATACATTCTAATTGTTCAAAAATTCAACTAGATACTGCTATTTGGTATCTAGTTGTTTTCAATAATAAAGTGTGAACCATGACCACCACTCCCTTTCTTCCAAATAGTATATGCATAAAAACATCCTGGAATTAAATTAGGCACCGTATACATTTTTTTATTTTTAGTAGCCACTTTTGAGAACAATTGCTAGACAGGTTCCAACTCCCAAGTTACTTTTATACTGAGCTTGAGATCCATTAAACATTTAACCTTTTTTCTGTACTTATTGTATTTAATCTCATCACTCACATACTATGAAAGATTTCAGTCTTAAGTATGCAAGGCTTGGTATTTATTACACATTAAGTCCTTATATTTATTCTTCGTTTGAACACATAGTGTTTGCAGACTTTGACATCCAATAAATCACTAGTTCAATGCCTTGACTGTTAAATTGATATATTGCCACCTGTTCTTACCCAGATTGTTGATAGAACCTTAGGTGACACTCATGGTCACAGTTTTAGGAATGGTATTTATGGGCCAAAGCAGAATTTTTTTTCCCCAGTGCTTATAATTACTTTCCTAAAGTCCTGAGGTCAAATCATAACGCTACCAACTGTGCAAGAAGCTTACCATGTCAGATGTTATTCATGTCTTTTCACAAGAGAAGGTTCTGGAACTCTGTGCAGAATTACTAGGCCAGTATAATTTATTTTCCTTTTTTTTTTGGTAATTGTATTAATTTCACTGAGTCAAGTAGTACACTTTCTGCTTGCAGGTGCAAATGTGTGACTTGGTCACCCAGAAGAACCGTGGCTAACTGGAATGAGGAAGCTTTTCTATTGCTCAACGTTTTCTCTTGTCAAGGAAGGGAGGAAGGGCGGGGAGAGGACAGCAGGGAAAGATGGGGTGGGGGAGGCAGGAAGGAGAGCTCAGGAGCTCCTGACGGTAAGTATGAATCGTTCAATGCCCAGGGACACATGGAAGTTCCATTGATCTTGGCTCACTAATCCTCAGTGGTCTCACTGCTTGGGTACATGCCTACTTGCCTTCTCGGGCCCAAGGGAAAGGGGTCATCCTTCTCTAGAACATGGTGTTTCATTAAGGAGAAAAGAACTGCAAGAGTACAGGGACCCACACTTCCTGCCCCCAACATTATTAACACTTCACCTTAGGACTGGCACATTGTCATTCTGCTTTTTTATTTTTTGGCCCCTAGCAAGTCACAAGTCAAGGCCTAAGTGTGGGCAGGAAATACACTCTCTGGGTAAGGAACTACCTCAACACATATGGATGTGGATGTGAGACACAAGATTCCTCAAGTGACACTGGATAGTAGCTGGGGACAGTCCCCAAAACTTCCTTTGCTTGCACAGTACTAAATCCATTTATTTGCCAATCATGGAATTCACACCCTTCCCTGGCACGGGCTCGCATTCGCCTTCTGCTCCCCATCCCAGGCAGGGCAGAGTGAACCCACAGGACCTGCAGTTGAGCTGGATGGCTGGGGACACACTTCTCGAACGAAAGTGATCAGCCACAGAGCTCTTGCTCTTAGAACTAGGAAAAGGTGATATGCTAATGTTTCCTAAAATCGCTGGACTCTCCAATATGCCTTTTTAACGTTAGGAAAGATTACTATTCAAATTTATTTTTAAATTCACTTCGGGACCTGGGAGAAAGAGCAGACTTTTCCTTTGCATTAAGTAACAGCACAGGGAACACATGGCCACTGCCGTCACTGAGTGGTACACTTGCAGCTCAATGCAAGTACCGCGTTCAGTCTGGGCTCTGCTGGAGAGGAGGATAAATGGGCATCAGCTGGCTTCTCTCTGCTCAGGGAGAAAAACTAAAAGGTTGCTTGCAAGAGGCAGCAAATTTTCTACTGAACTGTTATTCTTAAGAGGTTTGGATTCTGGGTGTAAAGCCCAAAGTACCCATTGTCAGCGCTGGAAAGATGACTGCGGTGCTTGGCAAGATTAGGAGGGGAAAATGTTAAAAGTAAAAAATTCAAAACTTGGGGCCAATTCACACATTAGGCATAGAAAGAACAGCGCCTGAGATGCATGGTATTCTCAGCAGCCACACACATGGGAACTATTTTATTGTCTTTTAAAATCTGAAGACAGGACTTCAATACATATTCTAGGCTGACCTCCACCTCCTACTCCTGCCTCAACTTACTCACTGTGGGTTGGCTGGTTCTAAAAGACCCAGCTGTAGAGAGCCTTTATACAGGGGCAGAAGCCTCAGTCCATTCATCACCAGTGTAGGGCTTCTGTCTTCCAAGTATGTCCTGTTAGCTTGTAGTTTACTATGTTTTACAATAACTTTATTAAGTCTATTGATGCATGTCAGATTTACACAGTTATCATTTTCACCATACAGCATCTGTACCTGTATCCACAGAAATTTTAAACCATGGTGAAATTTATTTTAATTTATCAGTATTTTTCCTGCCTGTATCTAGTCTAACAATTTTTTTAAATTCATTCCTGAATTACAAAGCCATTTTTCTTTTCTTACTTTTAAAAGCATTATGGGCTTTTAGCACTTACATTTAGGCCAAAATTAATTTTGCACATTGTAAGGTAGTCCAGTTCGAGACTACATGACAGAGGGCAGCAGTTCCTGGCCACAGAAAACAGCAAAATAACAAAAACAAAAAAAAGAGGAGCTGCAGACAGCAAGCCTGTTCCCCTCCCTTATCATGTATGTAGGCTGCCAGCTCAGGGTGGGTGGAATCCTCACATCTACAATTCCAGCATTGGACCATGAGTTAATCAAGAACTCTAGCAGCAGCCCCATGTCTTGAGGCACTTGGGGTTCATCTAGACAGAAACCACAACACATTTCTTTTTCTCTGATTATTCATATAAGAGCAAGACACAAAAAGACAACTCAGATTCCATTCAGAATCCCTCCCAGTCGGATTTTTTTCTTCTTGTTTCCACTAAATACTTTCCTTTTTCCTTCTGTCCTCAATTTAATTCTTGAGATTACCAGGCTTGGTTTATACAAAATGCGTTGTCTCAGACATGGGGAGCTGTCTAGAACACATGTGCTCCCCAGTGCATGGAGCAGGGGGCACACTGAGGAGCCTGGGCCGAAGACTCTCAGGGCCATTTCTCAAGAAGCCTTTCCAGTGGGAGTTTGGGCTGGTGGGCTTATAGTGCACAAGCCTGGGTTCTGTGGTTTAGATGGTGGCAGAGCTGTGGTCCCAGAGGTGCATCTGCACAATTCATATGGGGTGCAGGGTCAGATGGATGGGACAGGTAGGTTCTATTTGGCCCTTCCCTGAGGAGGGAGGTGGTCCCCAGGTGGTGGCTGAGGGAGGCAGACCTCTACTATCCCCATCACACTGCACAACCTCGAGGCTGTAGAAAACTACAGACTGTGGCAAAGGTTTCTGAGTCCGGGATCCAGTATGAGGAGCTTCAGGTTATGTTCCAAACAGATGCTGAGACAAAATAAAATGCCATGAATTCACCACAACATGCTGTCAACGATTCCACACTGGACAGGCTACAAGGAGCCCATTGGCCCTCCTAATGGGATGTGAAATGTGTGCGCTTGTAATTCTGATTTTATGAGGAAAATTGTGGCTTTTAGCTAGGCTGCTCACCCCTACGAGATTGAGAATCATGAGATGCAAATGAATTTGTTGATTGTGAATACACTGAATTCCGAAGTTAACTTACTTTCATTTAAATCATTAGCGAGGAAAACACTTGGGAAAGAGGCTCAATGACAGTGGGCGGAGTCTGCAGTGTTACTGGAGTGACAGATTGTGTCCTCTGACCTGTGGAATTATTATGCATCTTCAAGGGTTCAGATGGTATTTTTATTTGCAGTGGTTTATAATTTACATTCATTCTTTTTATATAGTCCAATGTATGAGTTAGATAGTGCATTTGCTGTAGATTTAATGAGAAAGTGGATTTGGGGCTCTGTCTGACTCACTTTGCTCTTAAAAGCTTTGGACCCAAACGCTAATGGGATTTGCCTTTGTATTTTTTTAACCTATTAATTTTACAGTTTTTTTACTTTTAAACTATTTTACACTTTCTGAGAGCTTGTTTGGATGTCCTAGCGGGGGAGCGCAGCTACGCGTATACCCTTGGCCAAGGACCGGTCTTCCTCTTTCAGAGGTGGTTGTCCTCTTCGACCAAGCACACAGCTTTGGGAGGGACACACATGGATCATGGAGGGAAGAAGTGGACACCCACCTAGCCAGCCAGGTCACCTGAGTCAACCGTGGCCATCAATGGGGTGACAGATGTCGCAGCCAGATCGCCCTCACATCCACTGTTTTACACTTTTTATAGAGGATTAATGGGGAAATAAAAGCTGCAAATTTTAGGTGTCCAATTTGACTTCTGGCTATATATATATATATAATATGTATCATAATTAATAAATACAAGACTCATCTCACAAGGTTACTTCACAGTCTTTGTAGTCCCCTCCTTCATTACTATTTCATGCTTTCCTACTGCCCAACAATCATCTGTCTGGTTTCTGTGACTAAAGATTTGTTTGTATTTCCTAGACTGTTCTACATGAGGTCACACAATGTGCAATTTTTCTTCTGTGCCTTCTTTCTTCTTTTAGTCTGTACAGTCAATTTAAAATCCATCAACCCACTGATTCTGTAAGTATTGCATTCTCTTCTTTTGATTCAGCTGATTGGATATACAACAACCAGTTTATTCATTCTCTTATTGATGGGCTTTGGCTCTCAGGGTTTGGATACTGTAAATAAAATTGCTAACCTTGTACATAAAACATTTATGTACAAGGTTTTGAATGCAACTATGTCTTCATTCTTCTTGAATAAATATCTAGGACTGGAAAGACTGGATCATACTATAGCTGTGTAATCAGCCTTTGTAATTATAGTCATTTTTAATAAGTGGCATTTCTTTGTGGTCTGGGCTTCTCTAATGAATAATAGTTAAGAATCTTTTGTGTGTCTGTTTGCTATTATTATGTCATTTTGGTAAAGAATTCAAATCTTTGTCCATTGCTTGATTGGTATTCATTAACTTTTAAGTGATATTTATATATCTGAAATCTAAGCTTTTTATCAGGCACATTACTCATGAATATTTTCCACCAGTCTGAGTTGTTTCTATTTATAATTTTAAAGAACAGAAGTTTCAAATTTTGCTGAAGCTTAATTTATCATTTTTAATCAGTTATACTATGAACTATGAGGCAACCAATGGTGCATATTTGTCTCAGTTAAGGTCACAAAATTTTCCTCTTATGTTTATTTCTGAAGGTGACACAGATATGTATAGAGAGATATAGATATATAATATATATTTTTAATGCTGCTTTTCAGTAAAAATATATAGTCTATGTTTTGACTCAATTTTGTATTTAGTGCAAGTTGTAGTTAAGCTTTTTACACATGGATAAGCAAATGCTTAACCACCCTTGTTAAAAGGGTATCATTTTTCCACTGAATTGCTTTCCAAACTCTGTTGAAAATCAATGGCCACAGGCTGGAGAGACAGCTCTGTGGTCTTGCCTGCCTGGCAAGTGCAAGGACCCAAGTTTGATCCCCAGTACCACATGCTGTGCTGGCCCTGAAACTCCAGGTGCACCATGTGGGCCCTGAAATTGGGCATGCAGGTGCCAGCACTGGGGAGGCTGAGACAGGAGGATCACTACAAATTTGAACCGGGTATCGAAACCCTGTATCTCCCCCCGCCCCAAAATATATATATGTCAATGGTCACTTTGTCTTACCTGTCTGTGAATGCATTTCTGAAGTCTTCAGTGTGTCCCATAGGTCTATTCTCTAGCTCTATATCAATGGCACATTGTCTTGATTACTGAAACTTTAGAAGTGTTAAAACTATGAAGTGTCTTTGCAAACTAATTTCGAGGAGTCTATCGCATTCCTCTATAAATTGTAGAAGCACTGGGTTATATGACCACCCAAAGGAAAGGCCTGCCGGAATCCCGACTGGGATGGCATGACAGCAGAGAGAAGCCCCACACGTAGGCCACTCCACTGCTGAGCTCCAGGCAGACAGCACTGGCTTTTACCATTAAACACTTCCTTCCTCTCGCTAGTTCGACCCTTTCTTGGTCTTTTGGCTGAGAGAGAAGGATTCTCTCTGGGGCCATTATCGCCCCCACTATTGGCATCTCTAGGTTGTTTCTTCCCCACCTGCTCTGGGATGTGTGAAGCAAGGAGAAGAGCCAGGGAAGGCTGGAGACGTGCCTCGGTGACAGGACACGCGCAAGGCCTGGGCGTGCTCAGCGCTGCGTGAAACCTCTCTCTCTCTCTCTCTCTCTCTCTCTCTCTCTCTCTCTCTCTCTCTCTCTC